>JAEIIL010015258.1:0-10304 GCA_018905715.1 Drosophila lini | reverse complement strand
TATTATTACTCTTTTATAAGTTTATATAATTATTAATTTACACCATTTCTACAAAACTATCGTTCAAAGAAAAGGGGAAAAACAAATAAAATTTACTTATGCTTTATCTCTTATTTCTCCCTGTTGTCTCCTCCCTAATTCGTAGTTTTTTTTTTCAAACCCAAATCCGTTGATTATTATAGATATCGATTTTAATCGATTATTTGAGTGACTTCAAAAAGCCGTGACAAAAAAGTTATTAATGTAAAGTAAATGCCATTTAGTATAACCCTCTCCCCCCAAATTGAAATGCTTGATTTAATTTTAAAAATGGGTTACTAGATATCCATGGTTTTAAAACTCAATCGGGTAATCGACCGAAACCCTAAGAAATAATCTAATCGAAATCGGTTTAAATCTTTTTTTAATTTCCAGCTGCAGTTTGACAGGACCCTAAAAAAACTAGCTGTCTCGCCAGTGAGTTCTAGAAAGCTGCTACGCAAAAACTTTTTGCTCAAATCAAACTTCTTAAGATTTCTGCGTAATTAAGAATTGAAAACATGTCGAGGATTTCCAAGGCGCTGCTGGAGCAGCTTATTGAGAGCCAGAAAGAAATCGACAAGCTCAACCTAATGACCAGCAACGAGATTCTCAGTGTGGAGGACAAGTACGAAAAACTGCGCCAGCCCTTGTACAAAAAGCGCAACCAGGCAATCAAGCGGCTCCCAAACTTCTGGGCAACCACATTCCTCAATCACCCGAGAATGTTCCGATGGTTGGGAGAAGAGGGATTACGCTCTATAAAGAAACTCAAGGTCGAGAACTTGGAGAAAATCCACATGGGCTATCGTATCCACATCTACTTCTACAAGAACCCATATTTCAAAAACAAGGTGCTAACCAAGGAGTTCCGTTTTGCTAATTCTGAAATCGGAGATTGGACCGCTGCTACTAGTACAAAAATCAAGTGGAAGAACGGCATGAGCCTGCAGCGGGCCAAGCGCAACACTTCGGCCGTGTACCAGACTATCTTCGAATGGTTTTCGAATAGAACTTATAAAGAATTTGATTTCATCGGAGATTTCATAAGGGACGATCTTTGGGTAAATCCGCTTCGTTTTTATTGTTTGGGGGCGGCGTCCGAGGACAGTGATAATAAAGAGATTGGCAACGAAGGCAAAAAAGACGACGACGACGACGACGACGACGACGGGGACGAAGGCGAGGAAGAGGAATACGAAGACAGCTCAAATGAGGAATACAACTAAGAAGGAAGCAGAAGCAGAATACACAAAATACTACTTAAATGCTTTCATTAAACAAAATACATACATATATATGTAAACACATACATACATATATGTATCTTTGTTACACTGTATTTGCATTTATCTTTTTCTGGGTTTACAGTTGCTAAGGAATCATTTCTCTAGAGTGAGTGGGAGAGAGAGAGATGTACAGACTTTTTCATGAACACACACACATATGTACATACACTTGTATGCATGTTTGTATGCGTTGGAAGTTCAATGTAAGGAGGAAATTCTCTCTAGAAAACATGCAAAAGTAAATAGCAAACAGAAATTAAGCCAAGTCTTTATATTATTTTGCAACTTTTTTTGTATTTCTTTGTATTAAATCAAATATTTTTGAGTTTGTTGCAAATGAAATACATTTTATACACTTTCTTTTCGGATCTTTCGTAAGTCGGTCCGGCAGCACCTCGTAAGTAAATAGCAAGCTTCAAGAAGTGGCATCTCTGACAAGAACCGTTTTTGGCGGCGTTTCTTTGAGTTTTCTTGCATTCGCTTATTCGTAATGAGTTAGGCAGGTTCGAAAACTGCTAAAGTTAGATTTTAAGGGCCTTTAAATTAATTAAAAGGTCATACGTATTAGTTATAAGACATTAGGAAGCCATGGCCAATCCACAAGCTGAGCAGAACATTTTCGTGTTCAAGGGAAATCATGAAAAAGACGAAGAGTACACCGAATTAGAGGTAAAGAGACTTTCGCTAGTCAAGTTTTGTATAATTAAATAAGTGCTCTTATTTAACTGTAGCGCGTGGGAAAGACGCACTGGCAGAGCGACTACGCGTGTGACATCTTTAAGTCGATGCAGGAGCAGGAGCAGCGACGTCGTCCGCTCAAGTATCGGTCACCGCAGTTGAAAGAGCGCGAGGAGACCATGAACCTTCTGAAGGAAGTGACACGCGCCTTCAAGTTTAGTCGCTGCGCGCTTCACTTGGGTGAGCACTGCAGAAAAGAGAATTGAGGGTTTTGAAACCTAAAGCTTATCTTTCTTTTAGCCATGTACTACCTGGATCGCTTTGCAGACCACTTCATAATCCGTTCTGACAAGTTTGCTCTGGTGGGTCTCATATGTCTTCATATTGGCGCTCAGATAGAGGACACCGATGCCTTTATACCGCGCTATAGCGAAATGAATCGCTTGGTCCAGGATGCCTACACTGCCAACGAGTACAAGGTGGTGGAGCGTAAGATCCTTCGCTTCTTCAATTTTGAGATGATACATCCCACCACAGCCAGTTTCGTGGAGATGTTGTCCTGCACCTTCCTTACGCACACCGATTTCCATGACTATATTCGTATGCTGGATGGCTACGAACGAGATCACTATGTAGTGCCGTATCAGCGATTCGAAAGCTTCGAGCAAATGCTGGCCAAACTCGCCCAACAGCTGCTCCGCCTGGCCAATTTTACTTTGACCTGTAAGTTTGGAGTGGTCTGTGGTTTACCTTTGCTAAACCATTGTTTTTCTTCTTTTCAGTTACCACATTAGCCAATGTAGCGCCATCTCTAGTGGCCGCCGCCTGCATTGCAGCCGTTCGCCAGGTGAATGGGGTCAAGCGCTGGTCGCAGTATCTCATTGATTTGACCACTTACACGGAGGCTCAGGTGGAGCCCTATTCGGAAGAAATAACTATGTATTATTATTATCAGTTTACTCCGCCGCCGTCACAAGTTTTGCTGCCAGAGCTTGACAAGGAGCAAAATATTTGCGAACATTCTATGGGACCGAGCAACCCAAATTGGTCCAGCCCCGATTCTGGATTCGAGGAGCATTCAACTGTGCTAGTAGAAATCACAGAAGCCTTGCAGCTGCCGGAACCAGCTCCCACTGCAGCCTCGCCATATCGTGAACCTGAGGCAAACCTTAAGCGTCGCCGCCAGGAAGATGACACAGAAAGTGACAACCAGCCATACAAGCAACCGAAATTGCTCGGTTAGGCTTGTCAACAATTTTGGTTGCTGTATGGCTTTTCAAACCAAAAGGTTTTTAATTTTAAGTCATTAGACTCGTTCAAAAATTTTGCTTGGCCAAGGAACCTTTGACTACAGACACAGACTTCAAGGAATCTTTGCCCGCAACTAAAGAATTTATAAAATCCTTGAGGGCAGGAATAGACTTCAAGGAACCTTTGGCTGTGAATGAAGAGTTCAAGGAACCAAAACAGTTTCTTGTCCATGAGATTAGCACATCCCTGAAGGTAGAGACGTTTAGCGTTATCCCCGTGTCCACCACCTTGTAACCGAGCGATTCATTTAGCTATAGCACGGTATGAGGGCATTGATCAAAATCCGATATGTGGCTGCTCAATTGAGTTGAGCAAACTACCATTATTGTGGATCATAAATCATTAAGTTATTCATATATATATAGATATATTTGTATTTAATATTTAATCGAAATTACTTTTAAACTTATGGATATAAAAATGTCGAAAGAAACTCAACAAATCAATAAGAAAACATTACATTGTCAACTAAAAACGTAGACATATTTATAATTCTAACAGAAAACAACATGGCCCATTTGCTTACCATTATCGTTGATCATAAATTAAGTTGCTCATATATAAATATATATTTGTATTTAATCAAAATTACTTATCAACTTATGGATACAAAAATGTCGAAAAATACTCAACAAATCAAAAAGAAAACATTACATTGTCAACTAAAAACAATAAAGACATAATTATATATATTTTCTAACAGAAAACAACATGGCCCATTTGCTTATAATTTAAAACTTAAAGTTAAAGTCCGATCTTGGAATGCAAACGATTAAGGAACAATTGAAAGGATCTTTAAGGCTGTCTTATTTGTTATTTTTACACAAGTTCTTAAAGCATAGAGAAGGTTATTTTTGGGAATATTAAAAAAGCGAGATATATATTTGCATGGGAGGTGAATAAGAGTACTTTGGGCAAAAGGGAAATGCAGCGAAAACGTTTTTAAAATGCTCTTTAAAAGTTTAATTTACATTATAAATGCAAAAGCGCATTCAGCAATGTGGCCCAAAGTTTACTCAGCCATCTCCACGCTGCCTTGTCATCATTAGGGAAATATTTTAACTTGCATAGCACACATACACACGCACAGCTGTTTGCTAATCCTTAGAAAATCTTCTTTGTTGAAATAATAATTATAAATTACAAATTTCAAAACTAACTAACTTAAACCTGCTTGGCTATCCCAGTATCGTAAGTAGAGTTCTGTGTGTGTTTAAGTAGGAGAAAGGACTCGTTGGAATTTACAACATTTACAGGATAACGGCGTCCATGTCACTGGACATCTGTACAAGAGGCTGGCAGCTGTGCAGCCGCCTTCATCGCTGCATATCGCGCCTTTTCAGCACATCGAAGATCACATCGGAGGCATTTTGCTTGTTGTTGCCAGGATCATTGCCCGATTCGTCCTCCGAATCGGTTTGCTCCAGCAGTGGCACCGTCAGCGTCGAGTGCGCTTTGCTGACATGGACACCGATGATGGCACTGCCAGGACCCCCGTCGCCGCCGCCAGTGTTGAATTTATATTCGCCGGAGGACTCTTCGTTGTCGTTGTCAAATGCCATGGCCTTTTGGTGTTTCTGCGCCTCCTTCATGCTGGAGTACTTGTGCAGCAAGTGGCACACGATGCCCGCCAGGCATACCACCAGACCAATCACATTAATGAGACTCAATTGATCCTTTTTCAGTGTCACGGCCAAGGCCAGCTGGCAGATGTCCTTGAAGATCCCGGCTATCGAGAGGGTAAGGCTGGAGGTCTTGCACAGCACCAGAAACTCGCTGAACTCCATAAGAAAGGCCAGCAGAGCACCAAACGTGATCCGAGCAATGGCCCAGGTGATCTCATGCGAGGTGTAATTGTGCATATCCTCTAGGACGTTCACTAGCTTGACACCTGTTAAGATGAGAAGTGTTTAAAGGGTATCTACTCAATTCTAAATTTATTAAAACCAACCTTCAATTCCAAAAACCAGCGGCACTAGAGAGGCAATCATCCATGGCTGCATGTAGTAGATCATGTCGATGGGATTGTGCAATCCCAACTTCGATTTCTGCATAATGAACTGGGCGAAACTCCAGCGCAGGCCACTGCTCAGCGATGCGAAGAGGATAAAGAAGAAGCCGAGGGCGTTGAACTGCGTGGACTTGTAGGTGAACATCACTAGGCCGGTGCCTATCAGGCCCACAATCGACACCAGATACCAGCTCTAAAAGCAAATAAGGCTATTAATCTATATGGGGGCTTTGCTGGGAGAATCCCACATTCTGTCTACTAGACTAAAGCGCATTTTGTTTGGAGCTTAAATAATTTAAGATATTTTTTTAAGAGTTACTCAAATTTTTAAAGGTTTCAAACTTGTTTAAAAATATCTTTACTCAGACTTTTCTTATCTCTGACTTTATAAACAACTGCAATAAAATCTAAAGCAACAAAGAAGGTAACCATAAATTAAAAAAAGTCTCTAATCTTTTATTAAAATAAAAAAAAAAGCTTGTCATCCTTTCATTAGGGTTCACTTAACTTTTCTTACCCAAAATTATCACCAAAAACTTGATATAAATGCCCCTATGAATATATTTTATCTTTTCTTTGTGGTTTTCTTATCACAAAGAAAAACCTCATCACTCAATTTTGTAATCACTTTTTAAATTCAATAATAGATACTGATAAAGATATATTGATAAAAATTTATATTGCGATGACTAGAAAAAAGTTAAATAAAGTTATAATTATTTAAGAGCTAACAATTAAATAAAATTAAGAGCTAGCGGTGGAAATAAATATCTATTGGCATTTATTTTCCCTTGAATTCCCCTAAAACGCTTTTCACATTCACAAAATATGCAGCTTAAGATCACCCAAAGCACTCTTCTCTACTCTCTCACGCACTCACCTTCTTCTCCAGTCCCAGGGCAATGGCAAACAGCAGAATAAACACAATAGTCGAGGACTTGGTCATGGTGTAGAGAGAGATGGGCACAAGAGCCAGGCCCCAGTTTGAGAAGCCAATATCGATGGCACTGGCCACGCCGGTGGGAGCCATCTTGCGCAGCGCCACTCGCCAGTCCAGCTGGACACGGGATCTGCCCACCCGCAGCTTGTATATCCGCCGGACCAGGGCTGCCAGCAGAAATTTCACCATCAGATGATACGTGACAATGGCCAGGGGAAAGGGCATCTGCCGGTTGATGTCCGTCTGGTAGAAGGTCAGCGAGATGGAAAGGGTAAGGTAGAGCAGGATGATGGCCAGCGTGCCCACAGCCATCTGCATCATCATGTTCTCCTGTCGTGCCTGCGTGGTATCGCCACCCTCCGCTCCAGCTGAGGAATCCGCCTTGCTGACGGCGTACTTGAAGTTGCTCTGCCGTTGCGTCCGATGTGTCTGGTTGCCATTGTTTGGCCCTATCTTGTGCTGGCCCAAATCGAGCTCGATCTCCTCGTCTTCCGAGGTGGCGCTGTTACCATGATGATGGTTTCCCGCCGCTGCACCTCCGTCGCCGCTGTTGTCGCCATCATTGGCACTCAGGCGCTCATACTTTGCCGCTACCATTATATATTAGTATCGGTCGGTTGGTATCGTGTCACCTGGAATATACAGTCAGTGAATACATATGTACATATAAAAATATTGCTACGCAACAAGCCAGTCAGCGGCGCAACAACAACAGTTTTACACGTTACTTCTTTCGTTATCTCGGAGTTTACGTTTTGCGGCCGACATCCATATGTTGCCGTTTTCCGCCAAGCTCCCTCCCGTTATCTGCTGTTTTTTCTATATATCTGAGTTGTCTGATTCGTTGGCGTTTCGTTTAATAATGGAAATCGGTTTTTACGCTGTCCATTTCGGCCAAAAAATATGTTTTCTGCTTCTTCTTTCCCAATTGCCAACTGTTTATATTTTCTTCTTCTGTTTCTCAACCAACTGTTTATACACCAGTGGTGGCAGTTTGGCTTATTTCAGGCTAGATCTATTATATGAAAATAGAAAAGCCTTTAAAGTTTGTTATTGGCTTATATTAATATTATTTAGTATATCTTAGCAATAATTGCATTAACGAATTATTTTGTTATAAACATAAGAAAATGAATATTCATTATTTAACATAACATAATATAAACAAAATTGCGCAAGAAATTGCTTAGCTAGCTTTTTCAGAATCTAGCTTTTTTTTAGAGCTCATCTCCCTCTAAACTAAAACAGACTGTATTTGGCATAGGAAAAAATACAGAAAGTGTGACCGTCATCTGGGCGAAAGACGAAAGGAAAGGGAAAGAGAAGAGAAGGTATATTAAATACGGCGCGATTTTTAACATTATTTTAAAACGTGTATTTACCGATTAGATTTAACGTTTCTACAATGCCAACTGTTTTTACTCAGTTAGTGCCGAGGTCTTGTCTAGTTTATGGCTTGGGGAGGGAGGCGCAACTGCGATGGCAGGCGGGTCATCGTCAGC
This sequence comes from Drosophila lini, assembly GCA_018905715.1. Lineage (NCBI taxonomy): Eukaryota > Metazoa > Arthropoda > Insecta > Diptera > Drosophilidae > Drosophila > Drosophila lini. Next base: position 2,555 of record JAEIIL010015258.1, on the reverse strand, counting down.
TGTTATCAATAGATCGGTAGGAATGCGCCATTTGTTTGCTTTTGCACAAATATATAATTAAAATATAATGTAACTAAAAGTTAATAGACTTTATAAAAGATCTTGTTTAATGTTTTATTTATTGGCTTTTATTTAAACACTTTCATAATATATAGTTCCACCTCAGGAACATTCCATAAATAGTCCTTCCAACTTTTAAAATGTCTCGAGTTAAACTTTAAACGGTTTACAATTAGTCAAAGTGCTTTTAAATAAATGCATTTTGTGTGCCGGTTTTCTACTAAAATTGTTTGAACCATTATAATTGATAACTAGTTGATATAACCAAACAACGTGACATCTTTGATCTTCCACTTTATAGTAAACATTACTTCTAGGCAGTATTCAGGTGCTGCAGAACCACCGGAGCTGCGGAAAATAAAAACATTAATAATTGGGAGAATTTTACATAAGCCAGAGAGCGTACCCAATCTGATGGCGGCGATGAGAGTGCCAAAAACGATGAAATTGAAGCGAACTTCGGCGGCCACGCGCTTCTTCTCCTCAGCAGGATCGGGCTGTGATTGTTGCAGGCGGAACATGTTTGTATTTTATTAATAATTCTATTTATTTACAAGAAAACGTGCTGTTTTCGCTTATTTTGATACAAGTGTTACCGCATTTGGTTTGCTGAAATAACCTACACAATATACCGAAAAGATTTTTTATTATTCAGTATTTTCGTCCCGCAAGCAGTGTTGGCAAATCGCCGAATAATACTCAAGTTGGCATCCCCACATCACCAGCCAGGATAAAAATCCGTGAGTATCCTGCTCGCCAAAAAGGATTTTTAGTTGATTTTAGCAGCAGCAACTCGTCGGATTCGTTGCGCGTCCAAAAGCCGCGATTTTCCCCCCATTAAGCTCGTACAATTAAAAATCGAAGCAGGATACAAAAAAAAAACATACAAAATGCGGTGCGGTTTAAGTAAATAAATAATCAAACGTTTTTTGAAAACAACAAGTGCAGCGAGCACAGCAGGCAGCAGCCCGAGTGAAGCAGAGATTCCGTGGAGTGATTTAATCAAAGAAAACACACAGCAAAATGTCGACAATTGTGGAACAGGTGAGAGGAGTGAAAGGGGAGGCTAATAAGTAATAGTAATCAAAAATCGCCAAGGATTTTGTTCCTTACTTTTTGTTGTTGTTGCTGTAATTTCTTGAGATTATATAAACGAAAGCAGCTTATCAGCCATTAGGCGAAATGTTAAGGTATTTTGCTTACAAGACCGCCGACTGCGTAACATTCAGTGTCAGTGTCTGTCAGTCGCCGTCTATGGGTGTGTGAGTGTGTCTGTGTGCGTATGAGTATGTGTAGTAGGGTGGCTTTAATTTTGAAAAGGACGAAGAAATAAATCTATAAATTGTTTAAGGAGTTGTGAAGACGTAAATTCGAGATGGTCATAGGATTTAAATATATTTAAATTTAGGTAATTCTTTTAATTTACATAAAAATATATATGTAGGCTTAATAAATCTATTAAAATTTATTTATTGTGGTGCTTCCTAAGGTTGTCATTATTTTTCCACTCACAGATTTTTAGAGATTTTAAAATAAATATAATAATTAACCATCCTTATTAAATATTTTATTATCATATTTAAAAAGAAATTATTTATTATGTTTTATTATTATTTATTTATTTTATAAATTAATTTAAATTAAATCTCAGCAAAGTCTTTCCCCTAATCGAGATCGATACACCCTACTATAGGATACTCCCGCCTATGTCTTGCGCGTGTGTATGTGTGCCCGTCTGTGTTTGGTTGTTTTTGCATTTCCATGGCAACCTAACGGCAACTTCCTGACGCCCGCCGCTTTCGATTTGACAGTAAAATTCGATTAATTTCTAATCGGCAGAAATCAGTGTGACAAGTGCAGACGTCGACGATTCCTCTGCTTCCTTACACTCACACTCACACTCACACTCACACTATATACACCCATACACGTGCACCCTTGGACAAATATAAATAGCTGCCATTTTGCAAAGCAATTTCAATTCCCAATTCACATACACCATCGAGGCTATACTCGTATATGGCCAATACAAACACACGGGCGCGATGTAGCATGCAAATTTGGTTTGCTTTTGCTTTTGCTCTTGGCCTGTGTGCGGCGGCGGCGGCGAGAGTATTGGCGAAAGTGTGCCAGTGTTAGTGGTTATTTTGACATTTTGTTGCACAAAATCCTTCATATCTTTAGCACAGAGAGAGAGAGAGAGAGAGAGAGGGAGAGGAGGAGGCGAGAGCGCGCCTTGGGCGACTTTCAAGTGCAGCGCTCTGCCTGTCACACTCCGCCATCGACTCGTCTTGACGTCATAAATGCAAAATGAAGCACTCGCTATCTCACGTACAGTTAAGCCTCAAAGCGAGTGCTACAATGTGGGTTTAACAACATTTTAGAGGTCACGAAATGGCCAAGAGGGACAAATAAATCCAAGGGGTGTCAGAGGAAGCTCTGGTGTGCTGAAAATCAAATTAAAAGAGTCACAAAATGATGTCAAAAGGGAGAAA
>JAEIIL010015242.1:0-18270 GCA_018905715.1 Drosophila lini | reverse complement strand
ACTTTATAGGGTCGGAAAGGTCTCCTTCACTGCGTTGCAAACTTCTGACTGAAATTATAAAACCCTGCAAGGGTATAATGATGTAGCAATGTAGCATTTTATCGAAAAATACCGCATTTAATTATAAAATATTAATATTATCGATACATTTTTTTTACTATTTTGGACCCATTGCATTGGTTAGTATATCTAATATCTGTGTCATATATAAAACACAATATCAATTTGACTCGAAGTTAGAATATCGCTTTTTATCGGTATCGATAGATTGATATTTTCTGACATTGCTAGTGCAAACTAACATCCATTTCATGCCTCACTTGCAGTTCCTCAAGTACATGAACCACAAGAAGTCGCGCTTGACGGATCTGTTCCGCAAAATGGACAAGGACAACAATGGCATGATTCCACGCGATGTCTTCATCGACGGCATACTTAATACGAGTAAGTTTCTAATATGAGTACTGTTAACCTCTATAACCCCTATAAACCTGTCTCAATTACCTAGAATTCGATACCTCGGGCTTGGAAATGAAGGCTGTGGCCGATCTCTTCGATCGCAATGGCGAGGGTCTCATTGACTGGCAGGAGTTCATCGCTGCCCTGCGCCCCGATTGGCAAGAGCGCAAGCCAGCCAACGACTCGGACAAGATTCACGACGAGGTCAAGCGTTTGGTCATGCTCTGTACGTGCCGGCAGAAGTTCCGAGTGTTCCAAGTCGGCGAGGGCAAGTACAGAGTAAGTTTGATATGATGGCAGTTCCTTGGGCGATGGTAGCTAATGCGATTGTCTTTCTTATCTAGTTTGGAGACTCTCAGAAGCTGCGCCTGGTCCGCATTCTTCGCAGTACTGTTATGGTGCGCGTTGGCGGCGGATGGGTGGCCCTGGACGAATTCCTGCAGAAGAACGATCCTTGCCGCGGTAAGTTTGGCATCTGCTTAAACAATAATCAGCTATCCAAGACACTTGATCTTATTGTGTTGCGTACACACAAATTTTCGAAATTGTTGGACTTCATCCATGCCACATCAGTACGAGTCACATGTACAATCCATACAATACTATTCTAGCGTAAACTTGTAGTCCGCATTTTAAATACTTATATACATATCACCCCAGAATCATGCATTTTGTCCACACCCAGATGCTGTGCATCGTTTGATCATTCCATTTTAAACGCATTCATACCACATCTAGGTACAGTTGTGCTTAACAACTAATTTTGCCACATCTATAATGCCAAACAATAATAATAATAATAATACCAAACGGATATGGTCATTTAACCAAAAACCAACAACCAACCAACCAACTATAAACTACTGTGCCTAAAAATTTTACTAGCAAAAGAAACATCCAGGATATTAAAGGAGGAGAAACCTAAAACAGTTCTGATCTCATAATTATTAATTCTGGTCCAAAAGTTGCCTAAAAATATAGCTAAACTTAAATTAACAGTGTCCATTTGCAGATTTATTTGTTATTACTTTTGACATCCAGCCAGTTCATACGCAATAACCAAAGAATCCCACAAAAATCAACAGCTGAACCCAGAACCCTAAGAAACCCACAGTTCAACTTAGCCACTCGGTTCCTGCCATTTGTTCTACTCTCATGCCCATCTTTGTCGCTTCGATCTCCTAACTGCGTAACACACACACATATACCAAAGCCGCTACTGTACCTTCTCTACCTTTGTAGTTAGTTAGTGGTATTAACCAGGTTTCTCCAACTATTGCTTAGTGTTAGTCGGACTAACCACATGTATCTACTTGTATACCAGTATTTAATCATGCTTTTATTTTAACCCCAGTTTTGCTTTCCAACTAACATCTGCTTTATTTGTTTAACACAGTCCAGCAACCTCTGTTAACTAACAGGAGCTGTCACGACTGTACTTTATGTCATGCATTTTACGTTTGAAGTCTCGCCCATATCGCTGTGCGTCCTATTTGTGCAAAATTTTATAAATTTAATATTTGTTTGTTAATTTGTGTTATTGTTTTTTCGTTTTTACTAATCTAATTTTATGTTTTACCCCTTTTTCTTTTTTTCCGAAATGGTTTCCTTTATTAAACCAAAAAAATCGATTGATAACCGATCTTGATAAACCGATCCCGAAAAAAAAATAAACAAACACGTGTATTCTTCGCTTGCGCTGCCCGCTCCACGACCACGACCACGCCCGACATGCACCCGCCTGTGCCCACAAAAAAAAAAAACCACACCACAAAATACTAAACCGAAACGAACCCCGAATGAAAATTCCAACACACGAAAAACTAAAAAAACCAACTGTGACAAATACTTTGCGGTAACAAACTTTCGTTGTTATTTGTTTGTTGTTTATATGTTTCGCCCTACAACAAAACATTGCAAACATACCCGTGCGCGCCTCTCTCTATGTGTTACATACAAACAAAATGCCAAATATACATACATATAATGTATATACGATGCATTCACTGCAAACCGCTGCTGCAATCGCTACCAAAAATGCCACTCTGTTTACCACGGGAGCAGCCAAGGGACGCACTAACATTGAGCTGCGCGAACAATTCATATTGGCCGATGGCGTCTCACAGAGCATGGCTGCATTCACGCCCAGACGTTCCACGCCCAATGCGGCCGCCACTGCCTCCTCCTCACCCAGTGCCCAGAATGGCGGTAGCTCCAACTTGCCGCCATATATGAGTGGACAAGGTCCCATCATCAAGGTAAATCCAAAAGAAAAGAAATCGACAGTAACCGAAACTCCCCCAAAAAATAAACCAAAGGGTAACCTGTTTTCAATTTCCATACAAATCAAGAAAGGGTCAGTCGGAATGGATAGTTAAACAAAAATGTTATTTCTTTATATAAATATATACATACTTCCGAAAAATTACCGTATTTTAAAGGCGTTGCGTAGCACAGTATTTTAACTTTGCCATTCTCAAGTGGATTTCCATTGACTATCTGGTTTATTTTTCTAATCTTCGTCATAAATGTAGACGTTTAATTGTGTACAATTTCCTTTTCATATATTTCAACCTAAAAATATAATTTTAAGCGTAAATAAATAAAAACTGCCGAATATTTAAGTGCTATAAGTTAAACCTATTCAATCCATTCCGAAACCCGCCGTATTTTGATTAAATTTGTGTAAAGGAAACCAGGTGCAATTACGCTAGGCGGTTAATCACAATGAAACCGATTTTTGAAAACCTTACACCAATTCATCCATCCATCCATTTATCCCATTACCCTGCAGGAGGCACAAGGTAAGTGCTCCTTTCCTTCCTGTTCTTTTTTTTATTTGGGTTTGTGTGTGTGTTGTTGACAAAGAAAAGCTCCCGCTGCTGCGCGCCGCCGACTCTTGATTTTGTTGTATCTGCATGAGAACCGAATATAATTCGTATCAATCAATATGTACATATATGTTGTGGTTTTTTAAGAATATTTTTAATAGCTTTTGCGGCCCTATTTAGTTGATGCTGGAGTACACCCCACACTTTGATCGTTGAGCAATTTAGTTTTGGCCAGGTTATCAAGTTGTTAGGTTGTTGTTTTGTGGCCTAAGTGACCATATACCGTTTGCCAGCTGCCTTAGGTCTGTCCTTTGTTGGTTAAACGTATCAAATTTGCTTGATTCCCTACCTAGCCGACGAACACTTGGCCGAACTTATGCCAATCTTTGAGAAAATCCGCGCTCAAGACCAGGTTCCATGCGCCTTTCCCATTCACATGGGCGCCGGCGGCACGGTATTCGTTCGCTGCAATACCAGCCGCTCGGTGCCGCTAAGTCCTCATGTGCTGCATTGTCATCCAAAAACACACTGGGTAAGTTCGACAGGAGGAGGAGCAGAAGGAGAAGCTATTCCAGGAGGATCACCCGCAGTCGGTTCCATTTGGAGGGGATGACCTAAAACTAATCACCCGAATCTCTCTGATAATATGCCTATATTTTTATACAGGTTCGCGAGCGTTCCGTCCGCTCTATTCCCATGTCGCGTCCATCGCGATCCTCTCTCTCGGCCAGCACGCCCGACTCTCTGAGCGACAACGAGGGCAGCCACGGAGGACCCTCGGGTCGGTACACGCCCCGCAAGGTCACCTACACGAGCACGCGCACTGGCCTCACGCCAGGAGGCTCTCGCGCTGGCTCTAAGCCAAACTCGCGCCCGCTCAGCAGACAAGGATCGAAGCCGCCGTCGCGACAAGGCTCCACTCTGTCGCTGGATAGCACGGGTAAGCAGAAGCTCATAAAATATGGCAAGCTCAGTTAATAACCATTGTTTTGTTTGTGTCCTTAGACGATCACACGCCCTCACGCATTCCGCAGCGAAAGCCGTCGACTGCCAGCACCACTAGCGGAACCACGCCGCGTCCGGCGCGTCTTTCGGTGACCACCACCACAACGCCAGGCAGCCGTCTCAATGGTACCAGCACCATCACCCGCAAGACCGCCTCCGGCTCGGCCAGTCCAGCGCCCACAAGGTAGGCTTTTAGGTGACAAGGCAATTACTGCTGAGATCAGAGGGGACCCTGATGGGGCGGGATGTATTCAGACACTCTTATTAATTTATTGTTTTTATTTCCACACCGTTTTCGGTTGACCACCGCATTAACTCTTGACCAACCAACACCACTCACACAAAAAACAACCAACAAAACATCATGAAAAATTAAAAAACGCTAACTTACAACAACTACAATTGGCATTTGAAACATTTTTGAAATTTGCTTGAACGCAACTAAAAATACAACTAACTGCGAAACTTGTGCCTGAAACCCCTCCCAAAAAATATACAAACGTATGTAAAACAGCAACGGAGGCATGAGTAGATCATCCAGCATACCAGCACTAACAGGCTTCGGCTTCAAACCAATTAGGTAATACAGCGACCCTTGACATAATTACACATAATTCCATATTCATAAGACTCTAGACTAGATGTAAGATTGAGATCTCATGAACTGCAGGCATAGGCATAGCTATGGTTGTGGTTTACCTTTCGCTAACTTTTGTACTTACTTACTACCCCCATCCAACGAAAGCCGGCCATCACGGATACCGATTAAGATACCCTCATTCGATTCCAAGTCAACATCGCCCACCAGCTCGACTACGAATCCAACCAGCTTGGGGTAAAGTTGATAAGCTTAAAAACCTCCAAACAACAGACATTAACTAGTCAATTTACCAACTCAGAGTCTCTACTGCTAGTAGCAAGTAACTATGATTTATACTCGTTTAATTATTAATTGAATCGTTAAGTTTCCTTTGTTTGTTCAACCAAAGAAAGTTTAAAGATAAGATGAGCAACGCCATGTTAACTTTTGAACTCGATACTTTGGTTGAAAAGCCAAAGAGAGAGATTCCGAAGGATTATACTTAGATCTGCCTTCATCTATGGCTTTAATGTGCAACGCATTCTATTTCTATATTTATGCCCGTTGTGCATCTTATAGTTTATATTGTCTTTGGTTCAAGCCTTCCTTTTTTCCGAGCATGTTTAGTGATTATGTGAATGTCGTCCATGCCATGAAACCAAAAACCAAAACCAAAAAACAATGAGCTTTCGACTAATGCTTAAGTTTGATTTAAATTTCGTTCTTATGTGTTATATGAGCTTAAAATTGTGTAAAAACTGAAACTAACTCATATCATGTTAATCCTGTGCCTATAGGCGGAACATCAGCGGCAGCTCCACGCCATCCGGCATGCAGACCCCGCGCAAAAGTTCAGCAGAGCCGACATTCAGCTCGACAATGCGCCGGACATCGCGCGGCACCACGCCGACGGAGAAGCGCGAGCCCTTCCGGCTTTGAGGTGGAGACCAGAGGATGAGGAAGCACAGGAATGCCAATATCTAAACCACACAACTTTACGTACTAACTACGCACTGAAGTTCTAAGCTAAACTACACACAAACCCTCTAAAAATTCCTGAAAATGAAGCGAGAAGCCTACATTAGCAATGAATGTAGCAGCACACAGTTTTAAAGAGACTAACACTACAAAGTGCCCTAAAGGATCCGAGACAATTTATAATGTTTATATACTATAATATATATTTTGTAAAAGACACACTGACTCAGATACAAAGAAGGATTACTGCAGACATATAGCTAGCACACAAAGTTGATCAGAGAAGCAACCGACCTACTTACGAGTACTACTAATACTAATACTACCTTTTGCTACTACTAATTTGTAACGCCCACTACCCTTATTCGCTCTAGTTGTACACACTACTAGTTTCCAAAATTATGATTTGTATATACTTAAATAGAGGAGAGCAAGCGTAAATTAATGAAAAATACACTCCAAGTGCTCTAAGGCAATTAAAAAATTATAATACGAACAAGGAAACATATTGAAAAGAAAACCTAGAAAAAAATACAAAAAACCATTCGAATGAAAAGTCGGACGTCGCCTTTCTGTCGCACCCCTACACTCCTGCGGTCTCCATCGGAATCGCCAGTTCGATGGATGATTGTTGGCCGACTAGGGTCGTGGCAGAGGGTGGCACGGTCAAAAAAATAACTAAAACCCCGTTGAAAGAGGATTAAAATTTGATTTTGTTCTGTTATTATAAACTAATAGAAAATTGAAATGTTGTAAGCCGCATAAAGAAAAGAGAAACAATATTTAATTATATACTAAAAGTCATTACTGTAAGTTTAATTAATTAATTTAGCTGTTAAGCAAGAAACCAACCAACACAGATTTTTTGTATTGCATACATATTTTATTTTTTATTTGCAATACGGCAGCGAATGAACGGAGAATCGAAGCCCCCGGTTATATAAATATTGTAAAATACTAATACTAAATTATTTTGTTGTACGAAACGAAAGAAAAAGGCATTAAACACGTTTTTGTAATTCTATTCAATTAAAACAAATTTAAATGCGAAATAAAAACATTTACAAAAAATAACAACATAATTAAAAAGTATTTTAATTGGTGGTCCCCCGGAAAGCAATATACGCAGCATCATGTTTGACTTCCAAATTCGATTTACGTTTTATTAAAGTTTTCTCAATCGTAGTATTTATTATTTGACACATTGAAATTGAATTTTCGATATAGTACGGATCGATCTCTACATGGTTTTCCTACACAGAGACACTCAATCAACTGTGATAGCTATTAAATATGTGTGTGCATGCTAATGCAAACGCCCTGTATGTCGGGTTCCTCTCCATTCACTGACTAGAAATGCCGCTCTGACTCACGTCGAGTCTAAGCTGGGTTCCACCAAAGACAGTGTAAGTGAACAAAATGCGTATTTTCTTGAATTTACATTTAAACTGTCCTTGGTTCTACGTTTCCTTTTGTGCTACAGGCTGCCAGAGAGGGATCTACATATATTTATGCTAAACTTCAAGGTGCTGCTTGCAGATTATGCGTAAGTGGATATCAATATCATCATCGCCGTCATCGTCGTCGCAGTCTCCGGGGTCATCATTGCAATGCTGTGTGGTGTCAACGCCAGCGCTGCCAGTTGGTGCTGCTAAATACATACAGGCTCGCTATCGCTAGCTATCAAACGCCCTACTCACTCAATCGTCGTCGTAATATCGATTCGGCACAAGGCCTCAAGTCTTGTAAACCATTACAAATACATTATTACAGTTAAGATACAAACTAAAATATCGCCACTAATTATTATAATCGAAATTAGCTAACCCGGCTCGCTAAAAGCTAAAGCTAACTAAACATAAATACATACATACGAACGTAGGAATTCACAGAAATGAGTGCGCCCGCCTCACGAAACTAATCCTGGGCCGTTTGGGCTGTGGGGTGCGGTTAAGGGTGCTTCATTGTATATTAGCAGCATGGCAGCGCAATGGGTATCCGGCTGCCCATCTCTTCCGGAAGCCATCGTCACCTGGCAAGTCCGGAGCTGGCTGTCTGGGCCTTTGCCTGCTTGCCGGTTCCTGTATTCGATGAAGTGTTGCCTCCGCCGCTAGCCGGGGCTGCGCCTGCTCCAGAGTTCTGGTCGCGGTCGCGATCGGCCCGATGATGGCCGTGCTGATGATGGTGATGGTGGCGCCTTCCGCCACGATAGTGCCGTCGATTGTGGTGCTGATAGTTGTTGTTGGTCGGCTCCGGCGTGATGCGTTGAGTCTCCTGAACCACGGGCGCAAAGGTGGTAGTGGTGCTGGTGGTGGGTTTGGCGACCTCCTCCTTGGAAGGGCCCTCTAGCTTCCGTGCAGCCTCAGCCTCCTCGCGACGCCTTCTGCGACGTATATCCTCTTCGGTCTCAATGGAGATCACCGCAGCTCCATCGGTTTTTACGTCGATTATCGCGCCACGGCTCTTCTGCTGCAAATACAGCTGCGACATACGCTGCTGCATCTGGCGCAGCTCCTCGGTCACCTTGAAGTCGGGGGCATTGGTTAGCTCCGACGGCGGCATGGCGCACTTGAGACTGTCGGAATCGTCGCCGATGTGCTCTCGGCAGACGGGGCACAGGGCCTGGAAGGGATCGGCGGTCTTTTGCAGCCAGTTGGGCAGCTTGTCGAACTCCTCCTGGTAGTTACGCCTTAGGGCGTTCAAGTGGCGGGCCAGACAGTAGCTGTGCAGGTAGTGGAAGCACTCGGTGCGGGTAAACTCATCGCCCTCGGCAAATCCATACAGACAGACCACGCACTGGCCGCTGGGCAGGTTGCTGCCGGTCAAATGCTCGCGTACCACCTCGATTAGATCGAACACGACCGGAAAGCCCAGCGAATCCTTGATCTTGGCGTTGCAGGCGCTCCTGATGGCCTCCAGCCGGGCGTCGTCCAGTCCCCGCGGACGCAGCAGCTTGAATGTGGGACTCGCATCCGGATAACCAGGGGTCGGGTGCACCTGCAAGGTGACGCACACATACTGCTGCTCCTCCTCCTCGCCGGTCAACGGCAGCACCGTCGTCTCGATCAGATCCACCTCTCCGCTTTATTGGAAATAAGGGGCTCGGTTTAGTGTCGCAAACACAGTCGGCCTGCGATTAACCTACCTGGGCGTGCGTTTGATGCAAACATCTTCCATGAGGATTGCCTCCAGCGACTCCACCTCGTCTTGTAAACTGCGAGAAACCAACACACGTCACAGAATAGCCAAGATTTTTCCATGTTGTCTATACTTACGCGTCCATTTGGCCAGTTTTTAATTCAGTTTTTGAGTTTTTCGGGGATTTCTGTAAAAAAAATCGATTTGAGACACCTAAAATTTTGCGACAAACACGGCGACCGTTCGCCGTTACTGGAAAAATACCGTAGTTTGGTTTCTCTAACGCCTGAAAATGCAAGTTTAAATGGAAATAAATAAAATAAGGATCGTGACAATAATATGATGGCAATAACATTATTAATAATACAAATAGTTTGAAGAGCAACATATAGGCGTTGTAAGTTAAAACAAATTCCTGGCTTTATTAAACAAAAACATATTTTTAGTCTTCGCATAGCTAAGGTCACACTGGCCGGCATAACACTTTTGTCAACTTTAACCCTCGAACGGCTGGAAATCTTAGGTAAATAATGTTGCGTAGAACGCTTCTGCCTGTGAAGTCCGCCCTATGGAGCCGGCATATGTCGGTATTGGCCAGGTCCGTGAAGTACACACAGCACGGCGAGCCGCAGGATGTACTGGAGCTAGTGGAGAGTGAATTGGCCGACCCGCAAGACAAACAGGTGCTGGTAAAGATCTTGGCGGCACCAATAAATCCAGCAGACATAAACACCATCCAAGGTGAGGTGAAACATGCAATAGAGTTCCTTCAATTCCCCGCTATGTATTCCGCACAGGCAAATATCCCGTGAAACCCAAGTTTCCAGCTGTCGGCGGCAATGAGTGTGTGGCCGAAGTCCTCTGTGTGGGTGACCAGGTCAAGGATCTTAAGGCCGGCCAGCATGTCATTCCCCTGGCCACCGGCCTGGGCACTTGGACCACCCATGCGGTGTACAACGAGGACCAACTGATGGCCGTGTCTAACAAGGTGGGCGTGGCGGAGGCGGCCACCGTTACGGTGAATCCCTGCACGGCCTATCGCATGCTCAAAGATTTCGTGAAATTGGCGCCTGGTGACACGGTCATCCAGAACGGAGCCAACAGCGCCGTGGGGCAAGCGGTGCATCAGTTGTGCCGCGCCTGGGGCATAAATAGCATTGGCATCGTCCGAGACCGGCCGGAGATAGCCGATTTAAAGCAGATGCTGCAGTGCCTGGGGGCCACCGAGGTGCTGACCGAGACCGAAATCCGCACCAGTGACATCTTTAAGTCTGGCAAGATGAAGAAGCCTCGCCTGGCCTTTAATTGCGTGGGTGGCAAGAGCGCCACAGAGGTGTCTCGACACCTAGACCACAGTGGAGTGCTGGTCACCTATGGCGGCATGTCCCGGGAGCCCGTCACTGTGGCCACCGGGCCCCTCATCTTCAAGGACATTGCATTTAGAGGTTTCTGGATGACGCGCTGGTCCAAAGAAAACTACAGCTCTCCCGAACGCTCCAAGATGTTTAAGGAAATCTTTGACCTCATGGAGCAGGGCAAGTTTGTGGCCCCCACCCACGAGATGGTGCCGCTAAAGAACTTCAAGGATGCGGCTGCCGCAGCCCTGAACTTCAAGGGATTCACTGGCAAGAAATACATCCTGGACATGAGCGAGTAACTGTGCAACTTGAGGCTGAGCCTGCGGCATTGTTTTATTTACATGTAAAATTGTTGTCTACTGTGATTCAATACAACTTAGACCATCTCTACCTCGTTCGCCTGATACTTTAGCTGTAGGGTCATGGCCGAGGGCGAGGTGATATCCGTTACCGTCAACTGCTGGCCGTCCTGCAGTCCCAGTTCGCCCAGCGACTGTGTCAGGTTCTTCCGCGTGGCCTCCTCAATGCTCTTTACCGTGGCCATGTATAGCGTACGCTGCTTTCCATCCTTCATAACAGTGGTGAGCGCTGGGTTCTTGAGCTGGAAGCGAGGCGAGTCGCACAGCAGCTTGATTACGTCCTCCAAAGTGGTGGTATTTGGATCTTCGACGGGCAGCGCCTGGGGCGTGTTGCTGCAGGCCAAACAACCTTCCGATTTCTCAGCCTCGTAGGTGTAGGTGTAGATTCCATCCAGATCGTTGAAGTTCAGGTAGTTGGACATGCTGTCGTAGCAGCTGGTGGCCAGCTTGAAGATCTCCATGGCGCAGGCGGCAGCTATTGCTGCGTTCGTACTGGCCACGGCGGGAATAATGTGCTTGACGACGCCCTGGACCAAGCGATAGGTGATGCCGGTGATGTTGAATTCGTTGGCTCGCTCTAAGGCGCGTTCGTACACCCATCCGATGTGCTGGGGATCATCTCCGTCGAGTGGGACGCCAAAGGGGCTTTCCTTGTCCCACTGTATGATCTTTACGTATTCAATGCAGTGCTCAGGCAGTCGCGGTGTGTTTGCAATGGTGCACAGCGGATAGTTGACTTGCGGCGGAAACAGGTCTAAGGTGCACTCGATGCAGGCTGTGTAGCCGGGCAGTATAACGCGGGCATTGCCCTTAAATCCCTCGGTGCCGCCATCTATCATGGGTATGATGGAGCCGGCATCTATGGTGCCATCGTCCTCGTATCGCAGCATGGAGAGCAGCATGCCGTTGATCCAGCGGCGGGCAACAATCGAGTCTAGGCCGCAGACAATGAGGTGGAACTGCTGGTAGAAGGTCTCGTCGAAATCCTGAATTTTCTTGAAGTGCGGGGTAACCCGGCAAGTGGGCACTCGTCCGTTGACAAAGCGAGCCGCACACTCGGCTTTGGAGGACCCTATGTCTGTCCGCCGGAATAGGAACTGTCGGTTCAAATTGGATAGCTCGATGGTGTCCATGTCGATGACGTGCAGGTTACCGAAGCCCATCAGAGCCAAATCCTTGAGCAACTCGCATCCCAGGCCGCCGGCTCCGATGATCAAAACCTTGCACTTGGTCTGCAGAAACTCCAAGTTGTCTGGCGACGACGAAAAGTCGTCTTTGCAGAAGGGTCCCTCGCGCTCCAGCACATTGCGCAAAGCGTTAAAGCGTTTGCTTTGCAGAATCACAGTGGGATTTGGCGAGGGAACAGACATTTTCGAGCTCAAAGCAAATGCAAATCCAAGAAATGGTTTCCGCGGAAACCGAAGGAGTTTTGCAGCACTGTTCGATTCAGAGTTGTCAGGTATCGCGCTTTTATTGGTTGTCACGATATGTAATAAATATTAAATTTTATGTTTTGTTAGTTGACATAAGTTTTAAATAAACTTTGACAGTAAATTGTGTGTTCCGGAAATAAAAATAGTTTAAAATGAAGATTTTTCTATCCAATTTTATATTATCTACATAAAATATTTTTTTAAATTACATTTTTTAAGATTTGGCAATTGTATGAGTAAGGCATAGTAATATATTTTTAAAAATCTATTGTTTATTTTAATTAGAACTAATCCAAAATGTGTGAAATATAAAGCCAGGTTTTGTTTCACACTGGGCAAAGTAGAGGTGGAGAAAAGCCGATATTCTTAAACGATGTTTTCCAGTGTTTTCATATAAATAAACAGCCATGTTTAACCTTCTCTGTAATTCACATAATTTAAATCTATATTTGTTATATGATAATTTTGTTACAAAAGCTAGTAAATAAGGCATTAGTTTCAATTCGGAAAGATTTTCTGAACTAATTTTTATTAGGCTAATAGATCTTAATGCTGAATTAAATATTATTTTCCAACGCTATTATTGATTTGTAAGGAATTTCATGATGGACTGGAATATTTAAGATTCTCGGGAATCGCTAGATTTTTTTAGCACCTTGATCTCTTAAGAAGACTTGAATTCTTCGATATAAAATAAAAGTTTATATACATATGTATATATGTAGGACAAACAAAATTAAAATGAATTAGATGACGAGGAATTTTATTTTTTTTAATGATTTTCCTCTAACCAAGAGCGAATGACCCGAACACTGTGCATGGTGGTATAGGCTCCCAAAAGCTAAACAAGAATACAATAAAAATGAAGTAGTCGTTTTATATTAAATAGTAAAAATTTGGGAAAATTTGGGACAAGAATATACAGGAAAAAAGTAACGAGTTTTTTGGGCATGTTTGTTGCTTTGAAAATATCGGCAATTGAAAACAGGATATATAATATTTTTAGTCATTTGTCAGCTCAGGGGTTGCTAAAAATATCGACTGATTAACTGAAAAGCCAGTATGGCTAAAGAGTTCCCGAAATCGAGTCAAGGGAATACCCAGATTATGACTGAAAATATAGGCAACTGAAAACAGCTTATACGATATTTTTAGTAATTTAGCGAATCCACTTCTCAAAATATGTGTCAGGGCGACCTTCATGATCCTGTTTTCTTTCACTTCTTTGGTCACAGAAGGAAATGTTTACCTTACAATATCGACGCATTTCCGCGAAAGTGTCGTATGTCGCTTTTTTTCGACATTAAGATTTTAATGCAAAATTTATAGGCTCTTACTACCCTGTGAAATATTAAAACTGAAAACCCTATAGTTCCGATTAAAATTAAGTTTAAATTTTGTCTTTTCTATAGTGCTTCCTCAGAGATCAAGTCAAAAAAAGCATCTCCTGTAAAATGGGCTTTTTCAACATAAGATACTTTCGCGGAAATGCGTCGATATGTTGACTGAATCACCAGTTATTTTCAACCGAGAACAGTTTTTCCCATACAAACTGCTGAAAATATCGACTAACTATCGCGATATCTTCTCGATATTTTCAGTCTTTTACTCAAGGGAATAAGGCTGTAATTGATTTTCGTTAATATTAGTACCAGGCTATTTTATAGTTTTGTTGACATGGTTGTCCACGTAAAAACTTACAATTCTCTAATCATTCTTCATACCGATATTTCCGACAATTCGCGGGTACTAGACAGCTCTACGGTGTTTTCGATCGTTCGGCAAACGGTCACACCGCGGGAAGGCGTCAATTTGAAAACAACGGAACCTAAAAATTTTATCGCGTCCTTTACAGCGTGTTTCCTTCGCCACGCATTAACTGTGAAATTAAATAAAAACTAGTGTTGAAAAAAGAAACCTAGTGCACGGGCAGCTCGTGAACGTTAAAATTTATCCGTAGCTATTGAGATCACACGGAAAATGGAGCTCTCCGCCTTGGCGTCGTATGATGATCTGCGACGCTGCATGCAGGTACTGACCGACGGAACGGCCGAGGAGGGTGAGTAAATGTAACCGGATGCGGTGCGCGTGAGAGTACCTACAACTACGTTGTCGCCATAGAGTTCCTCCGGTTCCTGCGTATTTTTGAGCATTACCAGGAGAAGTGCGCTGGCTACGCGGCGGAGACGGCAAGGATCCAAAGCGAGCTGGACAAGTCGCTGACTAAGATGGGCGATCTGGAGGGCAAGCTGTTTCACGCCCGTCGTATCATTGACACGGAAATGAAGGCCCGTCGCCAGGCTGAGCACGAGCGCGACGCCATGGAGGGCAAGATCATGGCAGTGGCAGATCTGCTGCGCCACGAGCGCAATCTGAACAATGAGACTCGCGACAAGCTGGCCTTCCTTAACACGCTGCCCTCCTCCAGGAAACGGAAATCTTTGAATACAGTGCGCGAGGACAAGTCGTATGGCGACATCAACTCCACCGGCTCGCTGCTGTCCGATCTATCCATTACGCACTCCGAGGACGACTTCCTGGACGTGCGCAGATCGAAGTCCTGGCGTGAGCATCGTCCCTCGCTGCCCAAGAACCCAATTCCAAGTGTGGGCAACAAGAGATCGCGCCTCAGCTCGGGACTGAATGGCAGCATGTCCGCGAATACACCAACCACCGCGACCAAGACACGGCGCTCGGGCGCCGGTATCGGAGTGGAGCAGCACACTGTGGACGTGGGTCAGGGCGCTGAGCGCTTTTGTGCCACCACCAAGGTCACCATACCCCAGGACGGGCAGGGCGTGATCCGGGCAGAGTCGACCATTGAGTCTCTGCCGTTAATTGGCGGCCCGGATAGGATAGGCGATGGCCTCTCCTCAACACCGCGTCGCTCGGTACTAAAAGAGCCAAATGCTCCGCCGCTGACGCCTCTGAACAAGAAGATTCCTCTTCTGGCCGCCGACTCGGCCACTCCGACCCAGCACCGTCCGCTGATGAGGAAGCACAGCTTCACCCAAAAAACTTTCTTGCGCGGCGATACCTGTGTGCAGTGTCAGAAGCGGTAAGCCTGATGTTTTCACAAAAGAAAAGTACAGTTTTTAAAATGACATACTCCCTTGCTTCGCAGAATTCGATTTGGATCAGTTGGCCTGCGTTGCCGGGATTGCCCGGTACGCTGTCACCTCGACTGCTGGTATCTGCTAACCGTCAGCTGTGTTCCCCAGACGGGAACGCCCACAGCTAAAACGCTGACCGGCTACGTCAGCGACTTTGCCCCGTCCATTGCACCCATGATTCCGGCCCTGATCGTGCACTGTGTTAATGAGATCGAAGCACGTGGCCTCACCGAGGTGGGCCTGTACCGAGCTTCGTCATCGGAGCGCGAGTACAAAGCACTTAAGGAGCAGTTCTTGCGGGGAAAGACCACACCTCACTTGGGCAACACAGACGTCTATGTGCTGTGCTGTTGTGTCAAGGATTTCCTTAGGTCCCTGACAGAACCTCTCATCCCGACCAGCCAGTGGAAGGATTTCGCCAACGCCGTGCAGAATCCGGATGTCAATGCAGCTCAGGATATGCTGTGCAAGTCGGTGAAGCAGCTACCGCAGGCCAACCGCGACACGCTGGCCTTCCTTGTGCTGCACTTCCAGCGCATTGCCGAGTGTCCTGTGGTGCTGATGCCCATCGATAACATCGCGCTCATCTTTGGCCCCACCATTGTGGGCTACTCATCGGCGGATCCCGATCCCCATGCCATATACACGGAGGTCTTCACACAGAAGCAGGTGATGAAGGCGCTGCTCGAGCTGTCTGCTTCGTTCTGGGAGCAGTATATAGCCATCGATTTGACCGCCACGCCAGCGACAGTGCTTAAGCGAGTGCCCAGTAGCAAGCACGACTTGCTTTCGCTATACGGTGAGTTATTTATATTTCCGTTAAAAGAGATGCCTTTTCTAAGACACTGTTTCCTTGCAGCCACTCCCTTCAAGGGCGGCACCATTAAGAAGCGCAAGTTCTATGGCACGCCGCCACCTCAGTCGGCACACAAGAAATAACTGGGCCTTTCCGCCTTTGGGAAAGCTTTTGACGTGTTACTTAAGTTTACTTTAAGTACTTGCAGTTTTTTGTTTCCGGCCACAGCCATTTCCGAGCTGTATTTATATTTTCTACCCCACTAACCCCGCCTAGGATATGTTTTTTCTTTATAATTAATGCGTTCAATTATAAAAAAGAGCACTTTATTCTAACTAACATGAGTATACTCGCCTTGAATGAGAAATAAAGTAAGATATGGATTTTGAAAGCAGTTAAATAAAATTTTAATTATGTAAACTGTTTATAACGGAAGCGCTAGTGAAAAATCAAAATTATATATGAGAGTTTAGGCTATCTATAAATTGAAACCAGCTCGGCTTGTACCAGCCTCCCTGAATACACGCAAAACAATAATCAACGCCGCTCAGAAAAGCCCATGACATGGGCACAGCACTTGCACAGCTATCGTCATATCATCATCAAACGGGTTTTCGATACCCCGACAATAATACCCTCTGGCCACAACATGGAATCCGGCAGTCTGTTCACCGAAAGGCAGTAGTAATGTTCGACGATCGTTCTCTCCAGCTTCTGATTCTTCTCTCCCTGGCGGGCATCGCTTACTGCTCCGCATCGCCAAACGCTATGAGATGCGGCCATCGATGCGACAGCGGCGAATGCATCGAATTGGATCAGCTGTGCGATGGCAAGGCCAACTGTTCGGATGCCTCCGACGAGACGAAGGGCATGTGTGGGAAGGTCTGGTGTCCGGGCTACGGATTCCGCTGCAGCTACGGAGCGTGTGTAGCCAGCACGGCCGTGTGCGACGGCACTCGAGACTGTGTGGACGGGTCGGACGAGGAGGGGTGGTTGTGCCGAGCGCAGATGCAGCAGGCCAACTGCGACAACTGGGAGCTGTACTGCTCCTCCGGCCAGTGCATGCCCTACTCCAAGCTATGCAACGGCGTCAAGGATTGTCCGGGCGGCGACGATGAACTGGACTCACTCTGCGAAGGTGTCGTTATACCGACTGCAACTGTCAGATCAACTGCGCTGACCACTGAACCGAAAGCCAATTTTATCACTTCCACGACGGCCACGAGGCGGAAGCCAAGTCCCCTTGAGGAAGTCAAGGAGTGCGTGGTCCCCCAGCTGCCGAATGTGATAGTAAAGCATTTTAGCAATGCCGTTCTCTATGCAGGCTCAAAGGTACCCAATGGTACTCGTATCTCCTATGACTGCCCGGCGGATCACTTTCTAAAAGGAGAGCACGAGAACCTTTGCTATGGATCGATGTGGACTGAAAAGTTTCCGTACTGTGAAAGTAAGTAGGGATGAGGAGGAAGAGCGACCTTTTACTATATTTATTCTCCAATTTTCATTGTAGGCCCCGCAGCATTCGTCTTTAGCCTCGTGATAACCATTTTCTCCTTGCTGATTGTCGTCTTGCTTTTCCTCATTTGGCGGGTTCGACGGGATAACAGCGGCAGGCGGCAGAGAGAAGAGCACATTTGGTTGGTGGAGACCAACCACTCAACTGCTCATCCACCAGCACAGCCTGACATACCAAAGGCCTAAACATAAATATTCATGTTTAAGATAAAAGTAATGATAATTAACTAAATTTTACGAGTTTGTGTGGTTGTAAAAACGAAATGGAAAATAATTTTGTCTTCTACCTGGACCCCTACAATGCATTCTGACAGGACTGGAGGAGTCCACTGAGAGCTATGAATTTGTGGAGATAAACAGATCATAGGCCGCAGGGCTATGATGTCTTTTGCCGTGACAAGAAGGAAATATCAAAAGGTGTTAAGCTCCTTTTTTGTCAGAGCCCTGTACTTAAACGAGAGTGTATTTTTTCGAAGTCCTGGGATTGGCCACGTAAAATCAGTGAATTCTTACACCTTTTAATCGTTTAGGTCACAGGCTCAACATTACCATTCTAACCCTTCTCTGGTTGAACTCGGCTCTGTGCCAAGTGTCCTTATATATGTATATATCTATTATATAAAAATAAGTCGAGTTTTCTGCGGAGAAACAAATAAAATAAGTTATTCGTTTCCTATCAGTGCAATTGGAAACCAGCTTTTGTCT
>JAEIIL010015200.1:0-10212 GCA_018905715.1 Drosophila lini | reverse complement strand
TATTTAATGTATAACGTGTTTTTAATTATATCGTTTTCCTTTATATTTTCTAAAAAAAAAAAAAAAATTATAAAAAATCTGCTTAGATGTTCCCCCATCGTCAACTCAATCTAGGCCTCCATTTTTTCTAGATTTCATCCGAGTCTCATTGTTTTAATTGCCGCTTTTATCAATTTCCGCGCCACTCAACGAAAGCGCCAAAAAAGAAGAGTGAAAAAGCGTCGAAAACCAAAAGCCACTCGATCCACTTGCACTCGGTGGCAGGCAATCTCACTCAAAAGGCGGATTCACTCACCGAAAATTTTTCGGCAATCCGCAGATAAGCACACATACCAGTGCACGGGCTTTCTTGGTTTGGTCTTTGCCTTGTGATTCTCATTCTCCTTCTTCGCCTTCTCCAAGCGAGCGAACAGTGTGAGGTGGCCTGAGTGTGTGTGTGTTGTGTTTCTACGCGCATTGGAATTTCGGCAATTTTCGAGTGGAACTGCGGCGTCGCAGTCGCTGCCGCTACCGCCGCCGCTGCTGCCGGTGCTGCTGCTCTGCCTGCCGCCGCCGCTCGTTCGGTCGGCAGTTCAGTGTCTGAAAACGCTCCTAACTGTAAGCAACGTAGCAGTAGCACCGCGAGTCGCGACCGCCGCTGCCCCAAATAAAAGAAATTATACAAATCCCAACACACAAAAAAGAAATACCGAAAACCAAAAACAGCAAGCGAAAAAACACACGAGAAATAGCCAAACGCAAAACATCAGAAAAAACACAAGACGACACAGGAGAAGAAGCAGCAGCAGCAACGCAGCCTTGAATCAATTTTTTTTTTGTGTTACACTTTTCCGTTTTTTTGTTTTTTTTTTCGCTCGTTTGTTGGTTTCGTTTTTTTCGCGCCACGGATACAACACGGATAAAGCAGATTACGGATACTTTAGCGGACCACAAATACGGATAACGGATCCACCAACTATCATCCGAGTGAGCGCGCGCGAGAGAGATAGAAAGCGTGAGAAGGGAGAGGGAAGTTGCGTGGGGGTTTTTGTTGCTGCTTCTACTTTTTTCGTGGCATATTTGTATTTTTTGTTCCCACTTTCGTTTAATTCGTTGGCCTTTCTTTTCATGTTCTTTCCTTGCCTCTGGCTCTATTTGTGTGCGTGCGTGTATGTGTGTGTTTGTGCAACAAAAACAACTCGGCTTCACTTTTTTTGCAAGTTTTTTTTTCAGTCTTTCAAAAAAAAAAAAACACAAGTGTTGCAAAAAAATAAAACAAATTTAAAGTTAAAAACACGCGCTTAAACCAAAAAGGAAAGAATAACACGAAAACTCACATATAAATATATGTTGTTTTTATTTTTTTTATTTGGTTTTTCGAAAAGGCAACTCTGACATCATCTGCAAAGCTCCAACACTCCACTGCAAGAAAAAGCGGGCAACTCTTTGGCGCACACAATAAGAAAAACGACAAACAAACACAAGACACCAAAATAAAAACAACAACAGATTATAACAACAACACGACGAACAAGCATTAGAAAAGTAAGCCAAAAGACAACAAAAAACAAATGAGAGGCCGAAAATTTCCCCAATTTTGGGCCATATGCGAAATTCGTTTTTTTTTTTTTATTCTTTCGTCTACTTATTCACCACAAAAAAATAAACCAGAAAAGAAAACAACAAAAGCAACACAACAATAAAAAAAATGCCACCAACAAAAACGCACGCACACTCACACATATGCCAAGATCAAAGTCAACTCAAATGAGGCCCTCGCTCTCGCCTCCTCTCACGCATCTAATGTCGCCGCCACCCGCTCTCACGCGTCGGCGCCGGCGTCGCTGCTCCACCGCTCTCCCACACTGTCCCACTCATCGCACACTCGCTCGCTCACTCACTCACTCTCTCTGTTAGTCGCGCTCTCAGCCGAAAAAGAAAGCCGGCCGGCCGGTGCGGCGTGTCGATCGCAGCTGCAACAGCTGTTTAATGTTAACCCTTGCATGGGTGGGCCCCCTCCCGTCGATTGCACTCTCCTTCGATAAATCGCAAAATCCAAGCCACAAAACTAATTGCTCTTTTTTCCACCTTGTCTTTCACAGATAACTCTTTTTTTTGGCCCAATTGACACCAAAAATAAACAAACAAAAAACCACTAAAGTAACAACAAGGACAACAAAAAAAAAAACCCATCCGATTAAAAGTTTCGAAATTAAAGCTCTTAACTTAAGACAACAGGGAAAAAGTTTTTTTTTTCGAGAACGTAGAGTAAAAAAAAGAAATGCTAACGCGACACCAATAAAAATTCAACAACCATCGCTCGCTAAACGTTTTTTTGCCCCGGGTCAACAGCAGCAGCAGACTTAAGCCAAAAGTTTGGATCCAGCAAAAATTCTGGCTAAAACAAAGAAAATTAAAAAATAATTACAAAATAAATTTAAAACAAAAATTGAAATCAAATACCAACGTGAAATCCATCAAGGACATGAGGTAATCAAGTAATTGAGCGCGCAAAATTCAAAAAGTCATCATTCCACACGTAGCACGTAACCAGCACAAAAAAGAAAACCAAACAAAACAAAAAGTAAAAGCAACAAAAATATTAAAAAAAAAAAAAAAAAGAGTTAAAGCAGGAGTAAAACGAAGACGAGCTACAAAAACATCAAAACATAAAACAACATAAGCAAAAAAAAAAAAGGGATATATAAACCACCGATTTCCGATTTCTTCTTCGGATTCGCGTTTCCAAATCGCCAAATTAAAATTCTAAAGTGTTCTTTCTGCAACAGTTTTCGGTTTCTGCTCCCCGTATTTCGATATATTTAGGCGTATATATATATAATATATATAACCGACTCGCGTAACATAACACAGCACATAATATATATATATCAAATATATAATATATATACGTACGAAAGAGTCCCCCTACATCATCCAAAAACCGAGAACAATGGCATCCGAACTGGACCAATTCGCCGACCTGGAACTATCGAAGGAGGATCGCGAACAGATCTTCGATCCGCCTTTGGATCGACAGCAGTTGGAAGGTGCTGGCACCTCAAGGTACGTACATCATATCCTCTATATACAATATATACTATAAAATCCTGCAAAAAATCGATCGAACCAGGCCTTTTCTCTATCCAAAAAAAGAAATCCCATCCACAAACACTCCTCCATCTTTCATTGATCTTGATGTAATCCGTAGCTTTTGTAGTTTGTTGTGTGATGCTTTGTAGCTTCTTAGTGCGGGTTTCCAGCTAGCCACACACCCACCACCCACCATATAATATATATCCTACCATATTATCTTGTCCACTTGGAAATGAGATACTCTCGATGCCTGAAGCTCGATGCTCGTTGAGCGATGAGCGATGAGCGATGCTCTCACCCCGCAGATACTCCTCAGATGCCAGGCGAAAATGGCGCCAAAAAGGTTGGCGATTCGATGCGCCCCTCTAGGGTTCTCGACAAAAAAAAAAATAAGTAGAGGAAAAAAAATCCAAAATAAGGGGAAAAGAAGTTAAGGCTCTCATAAGTAATGGAAAACCCGGAGGAACCCTGGGCGAAACCAGAGACGTTCTGCTTGCTCCTCCTCTCTGCCCAATCCACAATTGCACAAATTATCACGCCAAATAACATGAAGTTCGCCCCTCACACGGTGCCACCCAACACCCAGCGCCCAACCAACACCCAACACCCTAACGCCCCTGACACCCTGACACCCCCTTTGGACATACAACGCTGCTAAATAGCAGCTAATTTCCTGTGATAAATTGGGCATATCACCGGGAGACAGCCACAGGCTCAGGCATTGGGCAAAGTAAAGTAGGAAAAAAAAGGCTCTCAGGGCGGAGAGGATCCTAACCGATCCTATCTCCGACCCTCGTCAAGGTTTCCCCCCTCGAGCCAAGCTCAAGTGGTGTAAGTAAACACTGAGCGGCCTAAAACAAGCTGGGGTAGGCGAAACCATCATCATTGTCACATAAAAAGCCTACAAAAAAAAAAAATAAGGAAGCCAGGGAACCAGGAAGGCAGCCACTACCTGTCTTGCCCCTAAGGCCTCCGCTCTTCCGATCCTCCCCATCTTTGCGATCCTTCCGATCCTGATTTCTGGGACGAAGGATCGGTCGGCCAACCCCCGATCTGACAAAATTGATATACTTGCCGCACGCTGCCGAGGAGGAACTCACTTAGCATCCTCACGGATCCTATGCAGATCAATGATGGACAGATCGAAGCTAGACCCAACTCAGAGTGCCAAAGATAATGTTTGTGTTGCACCTAAACAGATTAGAGTCTCTTCTTCTCTATTCGATAAAAGCGGCCAGTAGCTCTGTTGCTACCAGACCTAAACGGATTATAAGTTATTTGAAAGAGATATATAAAAGATATCAAAAGATGAGATCTAGTATGCTAAAAAGAACAAATTTGTTGGCTGAGATTAAAGTAAGGACAATTTGTTGTTTGCAAAATGTGTCGGTATACAATAGATCCTTTGGGATACGAGAGCAACCCTAAAAAGAAACATGAAGAATTGAATTCTTCTCAGAAAATGGGTTAGGTAGAGCTATGAAAATATAATTAATATTAATTTTAAACATAAAATATTTCTTATATATTATACAATAAATGGTTTTTTTTTTATGGGAACGAAAGGATATTCAAAGATTTTTATTTATTTATTTTTAAGAAAATCCAAGAATAAACTAAACTCAAATGGTATCCTTTGATATTTTGAATTTTCAAAGACAGCATTAGGTGTTTGCTACCATAAACAGAACTTGTATTAAATGGAAATAAGATAAAGCTCTTGAAAATATATTCCAAGAAGGACCTCTCCATTGGAATGCAACTTTAAATGGTTTGCAAGGAGGTTCAAGAACTAACGAAACTAAAACGATATCCTTTGGTATGCCTTGTTGTCCTTGCAAGGCGGCACTCGAAATCGGATTCTCGCCCACAACCTTGTCGTCGTCGACGTCGCATCCTGACATTTGAAATCCTTCGTGCCACTCGGCAATTCACACTCTCCTGCACTCCCCGCTGCGGCACAGCTTGTTGCGTGTTAAGCCGCTTGTTGCAACAACGGCTAAGCCGGTAGGCAAACGAAGGCAGAAAGCCGGGAGCATTCGCAGGAATCCCAACTAATTTCCTGCCAGAATGCAAAGTAAACAAAGCGGCGGCAAAAATACCAAAAAATAATAACAAAAAGCAGCAAAAAAAGAATATATGTATATATAAAGAAGGAAAAAAAGCCTCGCATAGAGACCGAAAAGTATCTCACAGCCAAAAAGAAAGAAGAAAACGAAACGAAATCTTTTTCTGTAGCATTTGGTTTAATCCTCCAAAGGAAACATGCCGCTGCCACAGGAGGCATCGGTTTGCCTTTGCTCTTCGCTTGAATTTGAATTTGAATCTCAACGAGGACTCGGCTCGGACTTGGACTTGGTTTTGGTCTTGGTCTTGGTCTTGGTTTTGCCTTTGCCTTTACTTTTTGCGATTTTGCTTAGAAAAAGAAGGGTTGAGAGCTTGACCCAGAACGCCATCGAGATGAGATCGCATCTCTGGAATCTCTGTTCTCGGGCGTGTGTGTGTGCGTGTGTTGTGTGTATGTGTTGGTGATCTCATGATCAGGTTTCTCAGGAGAGTTGGCGGTTGGAAATATGATTTTGGCAGAGTTTAGGGGCTTTCCTGCCAGCTTCTTTGTTTTTTTTGTTTTGTGTTTTTTTTTTGTGCTTGTGTTTTTTTTTGTTTGTTTTGTGTGTTCGTTTCGAACAAATTTTTTTTTTTCTTCCATTCTGTTTGTTCATTTTCTAGTCGCAAAACACGTTTCTCATATTTCCAAAAACTCCTCGCTCTCTTTACTGCGAGTGCGCTCAAACAATTTTTAATTATACGACGAGGCAGGCGGCGGCTTCCTTGCTTCTAATGTCGGTTCACTTGCAGACGGCGGATGGGGAGGTTCCTGCTGGCCAGCAATTTGTCCTTTGCCGCTTTGCTGCCTCTTCTAATCGCAACCCTTTTCGGTTGCCAGAGATCCGTGTATCTTTTGTGCCACTGCTTGCCACTTAGCCGGTTAGCTGGTTGGTAGCTTCATCCTTCATCCTCTGGAAGCCAGCAGCAAATTTGATTCCCATCGATTATCAACTCGAAGGGAGGCTGCTACTGCTGCTGCTGCTTCTATACGCCTGCTACTGCTTCTGCTTGTGCTTTGCTCGCCTTTTTGATTGACAGTCAAATTAGTAGGGCAGAGAGTGCCCTTTTTTTTGGGGGTAGCTTAGATGTGATCTAGACAGAAGCCGCCAGCAGCAGCTGCTACTTCTTTGCGGATCTCGGGGCCTCCTGACCTTGGTTTATCGCTCCATTCATTCCATACCATACCATACCGATCCTATCCAATCCTATCCAATCGCCCCCGCCTTTGTCTGCTCGTCACAATGCCAGAACTCGTTCCCTGAGATGGAGATGTCGAGGATTGTGCACTCAAAACAAAAGCCGCAAAGAATTAGCCAATTTTCTGAATAGAAGATAAAAACAACAAGAAATAATAATATAAAATAGAACAGAATATTGGCTATCGAGGAAGCTTCTTTTAATCAAGATATTTCCTGCTTCAAGAGTATCTATCTAAAAGATATGAAAATAACAACATAATAATAATAATTATTATACAATTTTTAAATTTTATTTTCCCTAAAGTTCTTGATTTGTTCGCGGTGTATCTATAGAATCAAACGTTGAATGAAATCAAGTACTAAGAGAACGGCGGGGGGCGGCAGGGTCTCGAGACACTTTACCTACATTTGTCCAAAAACAAAATACGTTCTGGCCCATATTGAGATACGAGGTGAGAGGCGTGGCCCGCCAAAATTGCCGCTGCTGGAAAAATGCGATTGCTGGAAGTTGAAGTTGAAGCTTGTTGCACAGCGGAAGAGCAGAAGGACACCGACTCTGTCCGGCAAACAGGATGCAAATTTTTTTGTATTTTTTTTTTGCTAGTACGAAAACTCTGCCCAGGTAGACTGGTATTCTCGGTGTCTGTGTGTTTGTGTGGGAGTTTTGTGCTATGTAGGTTGTCAGGTAAAAAAGACAATCAAAAGGAGCCAGTCCTGGCCTGCCCTAATTTTAAGAAGATGCTGTAACCAAGTTATAAGTTTGTACCACTTTCTGGCAGTCATCTGATAGTAGTTAACTCTTCATGATAACTGCTCTTAAGGCTCTTATTGGTATAAATGAAAATTTGTTTTCCAATTCCGATAGTCAATTCAATCGACAGACTGCATAAATGTCGATTATGCATATGCGTCTAATGGCCAAACGTTTCCTTTATTCTTGCTCTCTCGTCGCCATCCCGTTCTTACACTCTGTTGTAGCGCATTCTTGCGGATTTGAATTGTTTTTGTTGTTGTTTTTTATATGTTTTGTTCTACCAAATTTTTGTGCGCTCCTTTTTGGGTTTGTGTTCATTAGAAATTTCCAAGAATTCCAGCGACAACGCACACACGCGCATGGTTGGAAGACGATTAAAAAAAAAAAGAGAACAAGCCCAGAGAGTGACGACGAGGTATTCCATTCCCATACCAGATCGGAGATCGCTTGATCTGGAGATTCGTGTTACTGCTGGCTTAGTTTTTCAAAACCCCGACAAAAAAACAAAAAAATACAGAAAATACACAAAAAGGAAGTAGCAGAAACACACGTTCAGAGAGGCGTGGAGTTGGGGTCTATATATTGAAGCTTAACCCCTTAGTACCCTTATTGATTAGTTGATTTTATCCTTTTATATCCCTTTGCAAGATCTGTATTTACATTGTATTGAGTAATAATTCCTCTAAAATGGTCCTTAGACGGTTCGAACTTGGCAAGATGTACCTGTTCCTTTCTGTTCCTGCCTTCTTAGCTGTGTATGGGTTGTAGTTCCTATGTATATACAGCCTTGGTCCTAGGGTTGTGGTTCCGGCACACGTAGCAAAAGGCCACCTTTCCCTACCAGGACTTTCTTTCCGTTATGACCACTTTCGTTTCGTTTCGTTTCTATTCAATTCGATTCGATTCGGCCAGCTGCCAGGAACCAGGAACCTTTTGCCAACCCTTTTCGTGTCCTCGAGAGTGTCCTGCGTGTGCGTCCCCTGTGATCCTCGTTCCCAGATCCTTGGAGTGATCACGCAGGTAGGGCCACAAAATTACCTAGCAGGGTCCTGTCCTGCCCTGTCCTTAGTCGCTTCCTGGCCAGCGAGCGTATTGTTTGTTTAACTCGTATCTGCTGTGCCCGCCGTCTGTGAAGAAAGCATTTCACCGGCGGAAAGGGAAGAGAAGAAAAGGCAAGGCCCAGGGGTTGCGCGATTCCTATTCCCGATTCGCTTCGATTCAAGTCGACAGCTGCCGTGGAGCTTTCTTCTGCGAAAGCTTCGTCAGCTTAAAGCCCTCGCGATCCGCCGCTGTTTGTACAGCGGCGGACGTGAATTTAGCATCAAGGCTGTTGCAAGACAAACATATACATACATATGTTTCTCACGTAGAGGGCTTCCTCATCCTTTCGGCCTCTAAATAACTTTGCGAGTTGCCAATAAATATTTTTCTGACTGAAGCAAGCCCCAATAGATTGACCTAACCTGTTGACCGCGACCGTGAGTGTGAGTATTTATTTTGTGACCGCTTTCGTTTGGCTTTTATCGGTGAGGGGAGAGAGTAATGAGTGGAGAGATGTGAGAGGAGACAGGGAAAGCAGAGCGGAGGAAGAGAGGAGCGCACTATCAGCGATTCGTGATCAACGTGGCCGGCTGCTAGGGGGCGCTGCTGCCGCGGCCGTTGAACCGCCGAAAAGAGCAGCGACTGCGACGCCGGCAGAGCGGCGACAGCGCTTCACTTTACTTGCCTTTATTATTTTTTTTTTATATTTGTGTATTAACTTTAAGCGGGTTGTTGCCGCCTGTTTACAACTGTTTTTACCGTTGTCTTTGGCGCGATTCCACCGCTTTTG
This sequence comes from Drosophila lini, assembly GCA_018905715.1. Lineage (NCBI taxonomy): Eukaryota > Metazoa > Arthropoda > Insecta > Diptera > Drosophilidae > Drosophila > Drosophila lini. Next base: position 1,247 of record JAEIIL010015200.1, on the reverse strand, counting down.
CGGTCAACACATGTTGCCGAAAGCCAAAACGTCGCTGCCCCCGCTTCTGCTACAGCGAAGCTGGCTGCAACGCCGACAGCGTCAGCGTGCAATGTCACGTGTGTGTTTCACAAAAATAGCGGAAAAGGAAAGGGCAGGCAGGGACGGGCGGTAAAGGGCGAGAGAACAGGAAATAACAAATAGTTGACGAGATATGCGGCTCTTGGTGTTATTGCTATTTTCGCTGTTGTTATTATGGCTGCTGTACGCATGTAATACGTGACGTAATCCGTTGTTGCACTTTACCACCTCTTCTCGTTCACAAAAGCAAAGAACAACACAAAAGAGAGAGTACACATGCATATCTGCAGATGCAGGTACTACAAACACGATCCTATAATTTGTGTGAGCAAAAGCGCAACAACTTCGGCAAAGAGCACGAGAAAGAGAACCAAAGAGCGGGAGAGCGCCGGCTTTTTTGCGCTACACTTGCTAAATAAAAGGGAATCCCGAGGTGGTGGCAATAACGGGATTGCTCTAGGGACGTATTGCAATTTAGAGTATCTTTGGCGTTATTTATAATTGGCATTAATAGGTAAACAATAAAAAAATAAAAATCAGATTTTACTAAAATGCCATTACGGGTTAGCATAAATATATTAATATTTGACAGTTACTAAATCTAAAACTCTTCACATGAAAATGTCCGAAATATTAATTATGCTTAAAATATCTAATGGAATTTCGCGAATTGCGTCCATCTGGCAACGCCGCTACCCCGTAACCGCGTAACGTGGTCATTTCTCCTACTTCTACTTCTCCTAGTTTGTCGCCGTCTTCTTTTCGCACATGCACACACACATATGCAGTCCCACACGAAGTTATTGGCGCTCGGCAACTTTTGCTTGACTCACTTGGGGACCGCTCTCCCACTCTCTTGGCCTCTCTGTCTGTCACTCTGTTGCTGCTTTTGCGGTGTATTACCGCTTGGTTGTTGTTCTTGCCGCGCCGTCGGCTCTCCGTTTTTCAATTTTTTCTTCTGTTTCTTGTTTTCGCATTCCCATTTCGCCCATTCCGTTCGGCGCTCGTTCGCCGCGTTAGCCGAACTCAGTATCAGTGGTGTCATTCCCGCTTTTTCCCGTCAAATTCAGCTTATTATATTTATATATATATACACTTTTATGTGTACTCTTGCTGAATATTAATTATATAAATACTAATGATAAATAAAAATATAAAAAAAGTAAGAATTTAAAGACAATTAAAGT
>JAEIIL010015199.1:0-23950 GCA_018905715.1 Drosophila lini | reverse complement strand
TGTTGTTGTGCACGTTGTTGTTGTACAGGTCGTCGTAGTGCAAGTTGTTGTTGTACAGGTCGTTGTTGTGCAGGTTGTTGTTGTACAGGTCGTTGTTGTACAGGTCGTCGTAGTGCTGGTGGTTGTTGTACCGGTCGTTGTTATTGTACCGGTCGTTGTTGTAGACGGTGTTGTAGCAGTGGTGGTGTCAATTGAAGTTTGGCTTTGCTTTGCATTTTCAGTCTTTAGCTGCTCTATTGTTGGAGGCTTATTAGGTGTTTCCTCGACTGCTGAAAGCTCGCCAGAATCAGATTCGGCTATTTGTGACCCGCTACGATCTCCGTTGAAGCATTTAACGAAACTGGGTAAGTTGCAAGTTTGGGTTTTTGGGTCGAAGTAGAGACCTCGAGTGCACTCTCGTCGGATGGCCTTGCCACGCAGGCACACATAGAAGCTTGAGCAACTCTCCGGGTCCGCAAACGAAATGCCATTAAAAATCTCCGCACACTCGGGGCTATTGGCTGAGCCTAATGTTACCAATGAACATATTGTGGCCACAAGCGTCAGCCACACAACGTTGTCTGGTGAAAATAGATGAGAAAACATTATTTTAACTCTGCTAGTAATTTCACAACAGTCCTTTGACTACAGAGCCACAAAAAAAAAGACACAAAAGAATTTCTTTTAATCCATGTCGGTGGTCCTGATTAAGGACACTTTTTGTGTGTTCGTTTTTTTTTTTAGTATCCTTTTTGCTCAAATCGTTGAAGAACGGAAAATATTTACGTACAAACTTTCATTGTGGAAAAGGACCGAGACTTTCTCTACGCTGCAATACGAAAAATTTCAGCTTATGGCCTGTTTTTATAGACAAAACTGTTATCTCCTTTTGCCAGGGGTACATTAGCCACTCGAGACAGACATGTCTGAAGCGTACAACATCTGCGCGTGCATTGGAATATTGTTTCTTTTTCCCCTTTTCCTCAGGCAATTAGGAAATTGGAAGGGCAAAAATTGTTAGAAAATTATATTCATATATGTACATAGTATATAATTTTAATCTGCATATAGTTTTGCCCTATTGCAATTGGAATTTGTTAAGCAATTTTAAAATATATGACCGGGATTCAGCGATTCGTTTATTAAGTCATTTGCTTCTCGAACAGGAAGGCAGTGAGACTGAGGGAGATAGCAAGACAATTAGAAAGAGAGACTTGAAAGCTATTACTCTAAAAACTATTCAATATTACCTTCAACTAACTGCAATATCCGCTTAAAGGCGAGATCTGAAATTCCATCACAACAGAACCTTGTTCTTTCCAAATGAATTCAGCAATATGTTTAATGTAAATGTTAACATATTTACGCATTTTACTCCAAATTTAGTAATTATAATATCTTAAACATAGAATTTGTGGGAAACATATTGGTATTTCGCGATGGTTTATAGATGAGAGTGAGTAAGAGTGAATTTGTGTGTTGATTGTGGTATGTAGTTTGCAGACTGCTCCGACTCCTTTTTGAGATTTTTCGAAGAGGCCAAAAGTTTGCATTCAAATACAGTCGTCGCTACTCCATGGACCATCCTGCATCCTGCATATTCATTCGGAGGGAGTGAGATCGCCTTCTGGTTCATTTTCATTGAGAATTTGCGAAAGCAAATCGTAGAGCGGCTCAAGGATCTTTTTGGCGCCAGCATTTGTGAGATTTTTGTAGTCAAACATATCGTGATGACTTATGCTACCGTCGCTCTGCACCAAGCCCTTGTCGATGGCCACGGTCTGGACACGATTCAGTTTCTTGGTCATTTCATTGATCAATTCATTAATGCTGGCGTTCTTCTCGCGCAGCTTGTTGGGCAGCTGTCCGCGTGGCAGTAGTGACTGTGAAAATGTTGCAAAATAATTACATATATGTATGTACATACATATGCAATGCAAGAGTGACTTACCGGCAGCAGGATATAGGCGTTTGGAAGCTTTTGGCGTATTTTCGAGACATTTGCGAGAACACCTTCTGCCACCTCGTTGGCACTGTTATTTACATTGTTGGTGCCGACGTGCAAGACAACTATTTTCGGATTAACGTTGTCAAGAGCGCCATTTTCGATGCGCCAAAGTACATGCTCTGTGCAGTCATCACGTATGCTAAAGTTAAGGCAGTGCAGCGGAGCAAAATACTTATTCCACGCCTCGCCGTCTTGCAGTGTCTCGAAAATGCAGTCGCCCAGAAATATGACGTCAGGGTCTTTTTCACGGCAGTCGGACAGAAACCGGCGATGTATACTGTGCCAACGCTTGTCGCCGTCTACATCAGGCACAGGCGTGGGCAACACACAGGGATTCATTTTGCAATGTCGGGGTATTTAGCATTCGAAGATAGCGGCGAAATAAACCCACAGTGCATTGGCTCTGTGGATTCGTCTCTTTAGAAATTCGGAGCCGTGCGGTTTTCTTGTGGATTTATCTTAGCGGGTACATGTAAACAAAAAAATAAAGTAATAATTAACTTTAATAACTGCGTCCTCTTTCAAGCTCTGCCAACTCGTTTTTAAGTTGTTATCGATTGCTAAATCGCCGTTTTCACGACAATCATCGATATCTAAAAATACACAATAGGCGCTTTCACAGTCAACTTTGCTATTTTTTATGAGTGGTTAAATAAACTATAAGAACCGACTATTGTATTTAAATTTTGAATCCCCTGTGGCTTGCAGTTTTCTTCAAGTTTAAATTAGTGTTTGCAAATTTTAAATTTGTGTATATTTAAGTATTTTATTTTGACGTTAATGTAAAGACTCAGTATCGATATAACATATCGATACGCATTTTAAAGGTGCGCAGCGATAGGTTAAAGGTCTATCGACTCTGGGCACGTATCGTCATATTGTTGCAACCCGTTTTTGTCAGGAGAATCAGAATCCGTATTGATATTTGTCTTACCTGTTTCGTGGCACACAAGGACTTTCTTTACAAGGTTGGATATTCGGTATTTAGGTGCATATTTAAATAGGACGTAGTATCAAAGTCCCATGACACGAAAACCGCAAAGTAAACACAGGAATTAGCAATCATCCCCTCCCCAATGTAATGTCAAGTGTTTTTGTGCATACATACCTATATACATACATATGTACACATATAAATAGGTTCATTTTAAACGGCGCTTCGAGTCGCAGTTGTATTTACATATGTACATATGTATGTATGAAAAGCGTTCTGTGTGATTTAACGAATCGCGATAAGTTTCCACTGCAACGTCGATGTATGTAAATAAATTCATTAAATGAATATTTCACAATCATTTTGCTTTTAAGAAAAAGCTTAAAAAAGTAGAGAGCAAATAATAATAATAACAAATAAAGAGGTACATATGTGTACATATATATTAATTAAATTAGCAACTTGTTGAGAGCCAGAAAAAAAACACAAGAACTTGTCTAAAATATTTCAACTGTCCGGCTTTGTAAGATCCGAAGGCTTCTCGAAATATTTTTTGCACTCATGATGGTGTATAAATACACCTTGTACCTGTACCTGTACCTTTCTAGTCCTTTGCAACGCAGTATGCCTTAAAATTTATTTGTCAAAATGAAACAGTCTGTCAGTCAGTCTGCTAGAGCCTAAATTCCATATACATTTGAACTTGTGGTAGCTTCAGATCAATTTTACTCCCAGGTTTGTGTGAGGCTTTGCCTCCAACAAAAGGCATATAAAATCGAAGTATAAAAACATAAAGTTAAAGTCTTTCCCTGTTGCAGTTTGAACAAAAACACGGGATAGCAGCAATCGCTTTGGGTTACCATCCTGGCTTGACAATGGAAGTGCCGCAGCAAGTACCGGCGTCAGAGCTTCCCAGTACATCATCGTCCAGCACTGTGGCCTCATCCACATCCAACGTTAACTACGACAAAATCGTGTGGACTGGAGGCGACATAACGGAAGCCATGTCCGAGGAGGAGCCTTCTACAAGTCAATTACGACAGATTGCAACTGATTCAGCAGAGGCAAATCCATCGACAACATCATATTCGTTCACCGGAAAAGATTTAAAATCTAGCAATGCCTCTGACACTGGGTCCAACCCGAACGGCACCACCACTACTAACCCGGAGGGCGCCGAGAGCAAGGATAAGAATGCGGACCAGAACGAAGAGTCCCTCTACGAGTGCAACATATGTCTGGACACGGCAAAGGATGCGGTGGTGAGCATGTGCGGCCATTTGTTCTGCTGGCCATGTCTGCACCAGTGGCTCCTTACACGGCCCAATCGCAAGCTCTGCCCAGTGTGTAAAGCGGCTGTCGATAAGGATAAGGTTATACCGCTCTATGGCCGGAACAGCACTCGCCAAGAGGATCCTCGGTAAGGCCAACTCTGATTGCCATTATTGAGACTATCGAATCTAATTCAATAATTCCATTTTATTGCAGCAACAAAGTTCCACCACGTCCCCCCGGCCACAGGACAGAGCCAGAGCCCGCCCCTGGCTTTCCAGGATTTGGATTCGGTGATGGTTTCCACATGTCATTCGGCATTGGTGCCTTCCCCTTTGGCTTTATAACATCGTCGCTTAATTTTGGAGAACCACGTCCGGCTGGTAAGAGACGCTTTCACTCTTTCCTGTAATCCGAAAGATGCAGATAAGTAATGGCCACCTTTGTTGTTTTTACCCTCAGCTGCCAATCGCGGCACAACGCAATACGAGGACGAGCAAACGCTTTCGAAACTGTTTCTTTATTTGGCCTTTCTGTGCATCGGATGGCTGCTATTTGCATAGCAAGTGGCTGGCGCGGCGCTAGACGGCTCGTAAATAGCAATAATCAATATGGAAATCTGATATATGCAAATCGGACGGGTGGACCGTTTCGTCGTAATTTCTGTCATGCAAGTCGTTGTTGATTTTGGGAAAGAAAATAAGAGCTAATTTTTACTTATACTTCAAAATGATGGATGATGATGATCTACCTTGATAATATTTTTTGGCTGGCTATAGTTCGTTTGTAAATTTGAAACACCGAAAAAGGGAAAATTTGGAGCCTCTCATTTCAGCCCACAAAATTGTAAAATTCAAATTCTCGGATTACATACAGATTTGTGTTCGAAAATGTGTTACCAAAATTTCAAATACATATATATATATATATATAATTAAACTGAAGCAAGTGCTGGCTTATTAACATTTTATAAATTTATCAAAGGTTGCAATAACGGTCCAAAGTCTACCATTAACCTAACCGTCTTGCTTATTTTCTGGTCTTCTAGATAATTCCCAGTGTAAATTGTCCGTCTCCCAGATATCTTCTTTACACGAACTAGCAAAAAAAAAGAGATTGCTGCTGCCATTTTCACTCCATTCCACAGGGATGCCGTGTCTTCATGTGCTTTTCATGTGCATTTCATGCATACATACATACATACATACATATGTACATACATATAATTTAGGGTAGTGCTACGCATACATAGACAAAATGTAACTAGATTTTTAGATTAGATCGTGTCGCTTTCAGGAATATTACTAGCTTCATTATTAGTATTTTCGTGGTCACTTTCATCATTATCACGACTAGGATTTTGGGCGGCGTCACCGTTAGCAATACCACTTGAACTTGAATCCGCTGCTGCCGCTGCTCGGGATCTGGACTCGCTGCCAGCGGCATGATGCAAGCTGGCCAGTATTCGAATCATTATCTGCGCAGGTACGGTTATGGTATCTCGCGTCTCGACAAGCATAATCTCGTTGCTTTTGATCAACTAAAGAGAGAGAGAGAGAGAGAGTGGAAAAGTACACTAAACAATAAATAATCAAATAATCTTGGCAATTACTTACCCCGGCGCACTCCTCCTCATCAAAGTGGGGCTCCGCCGCTATCGGCGCCCACAATTTCACATTGTAGTCGATGCCAGAGCTAAGCAGGTAGGGCAATCTGGGATGCGGCTGCACTCGGTTGACCACACGGTTATCAGCCAGCAGAGTCTTGACCACCTTGCCCGTTGCCCGGTTCCAAACGAATATGTGACCGCAATCGGAGCCGGACATTATAAAGTCATCGCCCCAAAAGCTAGCGCCCTTCACCATGGTCCTGGAGTTTCGGTGGCCACTGAAGGACATTTTCACGTAATCGAATTTCTTGATTGGAAACTGCTGGGCCGCCTCCCCCCCTTCGCTCTTTGGAAGATCTGCAAAATGGGAAATATGTAAAATGCATGCAGTCTCAGATCCTCGCTCCACACCCTCGCTTACCATCATTGCTTGCCGTGCGGGATGGGGGGCTGCTGCTCGGCCTTTGCCCGCTGCCGCCTGCAGACGCATTCGCCATGGTGCGGAGAACAGCATTTTGCCATGACCTGGGACCATTACGATGGCCATTACTACCAACAGCGGATGATGCACTTCCCGGTGCCTGGGTTCCTGATGCTTCTGGCTGAGCCGGCTGTGCTGCCATAGAAGAGGACTGCTGACGCCTTTGACTAGGCGAGTTGAGCAGGCGAAATATTTCGTCGCTGAGGCGGCTCAAGACACCGGGCTCCAGAGCGGGACGAGCCTGGCCGATGTTGGTCTGGTTAACGCCCTGCACTCCCGCCGATAGTTGGGAGTTGGGCCCCGTGTCCGACCAATCACCCCGAAACCGGAGCCTTGGCATTTGCGGTTCCGGATCATCGTCGCGTCGCATTTTTGGTGTGTAGCAACCGCTCTTCAGCAGCTCCGCATCGCTATAGCCAGGATGCCGCAGATCGAACAGATACAGCTGCTCCATGGAGTAGCTGATCAGGAGCTCGGACTCGTCCGGACTGAACTTGACGCATGTGGGACGATAGTGGCGACGCGTATACTCCATGGGTATGGGATACGCCTTATAGGGCATCATCTGTGTACTGTCTCCTCCTCCGGCTAGCATGCGCCTGTCGTAGAGACGAACTATCGAATCGGAACAACCAATGGCCACTGTATGGTGGCTGATTGGAGCTACATCCATGGCCGTTACGGCACAGGGTGCCGTTATGAATATATGCTTCTGGCAGACGCGCTCGGAGCAACTGGAGGACACGCGTAGATCAAAGCAGCGGACTGTGGCATCCTCGCCGCAGCTGAGGAAGCTGCGCGGAGTGTCGGGCAGTGGGAGGACATCGAAGGTGCTACCAAACTTATGGCAGTCAAAGGTATTGGTAGTCCGCTCGTTTTCACCGACCAGACAACAGTCCTCCGCCTTCTCGCTGCTCCTCCTCCTGGCGGATGGACGATACCCGGTAAGGAACTCGGTGTGCATGACTAGACCCTCGCCGGAACAGGAGACAATGGCACTGTCGTTGGTGTGCGGCATGAATCGGGCACTGAAGATGTGATGCTTGTGCTGGGTCTTGCTCCTAGCCAGCACCCGGCCGCTGTGGGCATCGGTGACCACCAAATGGTTGTCATCGGAGCCCGAGACGATAAGTGTCCCACTGGCGTTCCAATTAACCGTGTTCACGCATCCATTATGGACGTACAGTGTCTGCAGCAATCCCAGTCGCTGCACAAAGCTCAGCGAGTCTGCGGAACGGAATAAAATCGAATTTAGTTCATTTTTGCATAGCACCGACGGACGTCCTACTTTTGCAGCTGGCCTGCAGGTTGCTTTGGGCCTCGCTGGCCGTGCTGTACGGATAGTCCTCGAGGCATTGGTGCACACTACGGCGCAGTTGCGTCGCTATTCTTTTATTATCGCCCATCGTCTGGGGTCGTAGTCGTAGTCACAGCAACTGACGACCAAAGCTGCAAGTGTGTCGTATATAAATATGTAGTATGCACTTGTGGTTGAAATCTCAGATATAAATAAAATATGGCCAAGGTGCACAGCAGTTGAGCGGAATAATAATAAAAGCGAACGATTACCGGGGGAGGGGGCTAATTACCCTTGTCCTAGCTTAAATTATATAAATATTATTTAAAAAAAAAACCCGAAACGCTTGATTACATCGTTGTTAAATCGCCTAATTGGCAAGGGTTTTCGCTTCGACACAGCACTGATCCGTTCTCCCACTAGTATCTGCAGCTTACCTAATTTGTATCGTAGGGATACATGGGAAAGCAGGGCACAGTTTTAGTTTTCCCGCAATATCAGCGGATTTGTGTGTTTATTTTGGGCAACCGTCAGTGCGATTGTTGTTCTTGTTATCGATATTGCTTTGTGCGATAGTATTTTCCTTGCATTGTTTACACTTCCCATGTATTGTACTTATTTTTATTTTAGATTTATTATTAAGAGTAAAGCTGCTTAAAAGAATATTCAAAAATATGTAAATACAATTTAAACAGATCGAAGACCTTGTTTTTAAAGCTTTTATACCGCAAAAATAAAATATCGAATAAAGTTAATATATTAAAGAATCCAATTACTGATTCGTATTTAGACTTTAGTATATTCTTTATGTGGCTATTTTAATAATAACTTTATTTAAATTGTTAATGATCGTCACCAAACTATCGCACACTGATCGCGATCAATTGTTGTATATCGATAGCCGCAGTGATAGAACACACAGTGTCTTGTAGAATTTGATATAATAAATATTATTGTATACAATTTCAGCAAGGGAAGGGCCCAATACCTATACATCCACATTATATGCTAAATATAATGGTGGCCAGGCTCTCTGGCTCTGGATTGCCCTTATCTTATCGCGCAAGGTGGACGCGACATGGGACTGCTGTCGAAAGTTATCAATATAGAAATAGTGAAGCAGTATTATATTGCTAACTCATAGTATTGATAAACAAAATAGAGCCACACGCGTATAATTAACAAAGAGGGCCCAAACTGCAGCCATGTCCAACATGCCCACGTCCACATCCACATCGAAGCTTAGTCAGGAGCGGACCCGGGAGTGGCTAGCCTCACAGGCGGCGACCTCGGTGGACGATGAAGAGCTGGAGTCCATTGCGGAATCATCGGTAGTTGACAGCCTGGACTATGAGTACTCGGAGTACACCCAAGATCCGGAGGATGACGACGACAACAACAACAGCCTCGAGGAAATAAGCACCATAACGCTTGGCACTCAAATCCGTAAGTAGCCCTTACATACGAACGATGTGCGTACATACATACAAATGTACATACATAAATACATATTAGCTGTTGTTCTGGCGCAAAAGTTAATTAATTAAGTTTAATAAGGGGAAGACCAAGCATATGTACATATTTATAATATTGTGAAATTGTGACTGAGTGCATTGGCTACTGGCTAAGCTTTTTGAATAAATGAAGATCAGCAATACATATCTGCATACGTACCTAGTCTTAGTGCGCAGCTTTTAGCAAGGCCGTTAACCATTTCTTTGTAAAACCGTAAAATTTAAGGTTAGTACGCAGACCGACGATAGATAGGGGTTTGTTAGCCATGAATGTGAGCGAGATGCATGCATACCTTTGGCCATTTCGTAGGCATTACAACGCCTAATATTTTTGACAAGTTTGGGATCATAAGCTAACTTTGGGAGCCAACGTTTAGATACCCTTCCAGTTTGCAATATGGACAATATACCCCCAAAATAATACCACACAAATCAATTGAAAACTAAGCCAAAAATGCATTAAATTGAGTTCGGAAAACTGTTATGAGTTATTTTTTTTTAAGGTTAATAAATCGTAATTTTTATTTCTAATTAAAATTTTTGACAATTTTAACGATGTAACCCTTTATCAAATTTTGAAAAAATGTCTAACAATTGTTTTTCCTCCGGACTTGGCTAAAACGATTCGGCTTTTGATGCTGATCAAGAATATATATGATTTATATAGTCAAAAATTACTCATTTACTGCGTTTTAAGCATCTGACCTGAAATTCCCTATAATACCCTGCAATGGCATAAAAACAACTGCAGTCGCGAGTATCTAGATATGAAAGAAGAGGTATTTTGTACTTCAGAGATTCATACATAGGATGTATATCTATTTATATTCACTAAAGTCTGAGACAAACATATAAAATTAAGGGTCATTGCACATATTTTTTGATGCATGTAAAAATACCCATTAATCATACTGCAATTTCCAACTGCTACCCCAAACCAGCGGCAAACAAACACTCCGTCATCAGCGAAACCTTGCGGGACTTGGTGAACAGCATCAACAGCATACAGACATTGGGCAACGTTAACATCAGCAATTCTACAAACGTGCATATCGGCAATGTGACCAATATTAATGGCAACATACAGATCATAGCGGACACATTGAGTCGGCCGCGAAAAGAGGCCAGAAGGGTTTCCCTGTCGGATGACCAGGACGAGGCTGAGGAGAAAGTGCGTTCGGATGTGTTTATTAGTAGCCAAAGTAAGTAGCTAATTTATGTGCTCGCAACCATGTAACTAGCGTTCTTTTTTTAAGAATTTAAAATACCCAAAGAGCTGTGTTCGATAGTACCCCGGCACTCGTGGCTGGCACAAAACCCCATGGAGGATCCACAAAATCTACAGCTACCCGTAAAATATGTGGTTATATGTGAGTAGCAGCCGAATTTGTGCTTTATTCAACCGAAATCAAGGTTTCGTTTCAAGTAACTCATTTTGAAAATGATTTGTATATTCCTAACAGTACACACGGCCACAGAGAGCTCAGAAAAACGCGCAATAAATGTCCGTCTTATCCGTGATATGCAGGTGAGTAAATTCAGAGACTTTTATTATTAAAAAAAAACCATTTTAAATGAAATATTATCTTCTGCAGTGCTTTCATATTGAGTCGAGGGGATGGAACGACATTGCTTACAACTTTTTGATTGGCTGCGACGGCAACATCTATGAGGGCCGCGGATGGCATACGGTCGGAGCCCATACCCTTGGCTACAATAAGCTGTCGCTGGGCATCAGCTTCATTGGCTGCTTTATGCGTGAACTGCCCACGGCAGATGCGCTGAATATGTGTCGCAATCTGTTGGCCCGAGGCGTGCAGGAGGGCCACATTGCCTCCGATTACCGACTTGTTTGCCACTGCCAGTGCAATTCGACGGAGAGTCCGGGCAAGCGGTTGTACGAGGAGATACAGAAGTGGCCGCATTTTTACAATATCGAAAAGGAGGAGCAGTGACTGGAAATATTAGCACATGTACATGCGTTAGACTTTAGTCACACACATTTTATATGATTGTTTTGTATTTTGATACACATTTTAGAAGTAAATCCAAAGTTTTGTTTGAAAGTTTTTTTTGTTTATTAGTTTTCAGTGATTTTTTTATTTTTCGAAATCATTGCAGCTTTAGCAGGCGTTGGCTGGTACTACCACCAAGAGCCAGAAGAGCGTCTACGATTCCGACTGGTTCTGGCGCGCTGCATGTGGGATAAGAGAGAAATACGTTAATTTTCATGGCACACAATAATAATAATAATAATAATAGGCATCACATCAGTAAATTTTGGTCTTATAGTTAGTTAACTTAAAGAAAGGGGTTTCGGAAGTAGTCGATGATCGGTTTGCAATCAAAGTTAGACACTTAACGGACATAAACTGATGGTTTTAGTTGAAAATGCATGGCAAACAAGGGGAGCAGAGCAATTGGGTTAACCCTTGCGTTAGCAGGGACTTACACCAGTCTTTTAAGCCCACAATTGTTGGCAGAATACTTAGGCCTTTTCATCTGTGAAATATAAATGAGAATATGCAGAATTTATGTACCAGAGTCGAAATCTAATGTCTGCATTGAGTTGAGTCCCTAAATCCGCTTTGGTTTATGTAATGGATTCTTGGCCAGGCCGTTCCGGCGACAGGCCAAGTTGCACAATCGAAAAAGGACGAACAACTACAAAAGAATTATACGTACGGGCTGGCCTGCCGTTGGCCCAGGGTGTGAACTTCACATGGCTTTCGTTCCGTTTGGCAGCATCCACACGCAGTTCTGTGCGCAGGGACTCTCGCAGAACGCGGGCCGCAATGTTCGAGTATTGGATGTAGCTGCGAATGGAATTACGTAATGTGCATCATTTTTGGGATCTGCCCTGCGTGCTCATTAAACAGCATCCATCGCATTATGGTGCGCCTGGCACTTATATAATACATACGTTATTCCAGCAGCTCTCCAGGCAGTCATTTCGATCAGATTGTTCGTACAATATTTACGCCAGAAAAAATATTCCTCCAATTAAGTGACACTGCAGTGAGACCAGGCTGGATTATCAAAAAGCTCAGTACGGCTTTCGAGAATATACCAGAAAAATACTAGACAAATTCATGAGACTCGTTGGAATTTTAAATATATACCCTTCTCACAAAACGCTTATTTATACCGTGTGAAAAAGTTGCGATTTTCGACAGATATGAAACTTCGAGCCTCATCCAATAACAGCTGATTGAACAGTTGCGATAAATCTATATAATAAATAATAATAATAAATAATTTATTTGATCAATAAGTGCAAGTGCAATCGATAGTCCGTAAATCGTACGTGCTATCGAAACCTTAAGATCGATGGGCGGATCACCTGTTGTTGCCCATCGCTATTGGGCCAGCAAGTCTTTCGGAAAAACGGTTTTCCAACCTCTAGAGGCCTCAAGTCGTATTTTGGTACTTCCCCGCATTTGCGCGACGCTATGGACGGATCGAATCTGTTAATCCAAGTGGACAGCATCGATGCTAACGATCTGGTCTATGTAGAGCGAGATCTGAACTTCCGCCAAAAGGTGAGTGTGCTTTACCACAGATAAATAGAAAAATATGACTCAAAATATGAATTTTCGATAATTGATGGAGAACTATTCGCTTTCTTCCAGCTCAATTTCGGTTGACTTGGCTTTTAAAATGCAGCTAAATATACATTACGAATTCTTGGCTAATTCTTTTGACTTTCCCCTGCAGGTTGGGCTCTGTTTCCTGCTCTTCAGTGACGTCGATGCTGATGCCGCCTTTATACTACAGAAGCTACTTGCCATGGCCGGTGGGGATCGGCGGCAGCCAAGCGATCTGCTGACCCAGTACTCGAAATCCCGGCCAGATACTTGGCGGCGGCAGCTTGTGGAGGCGCTGTGCATTATTGGTGCCCGGCAGGTGCTCCGAAAACTGGGCTTCCGGTGGCCTGAGCTGCGGCTGCATTACCTACCGCACATAGCGGGAATCTCACTGCATGTGCATCCGCTGCTGAAGAGCCTATACCGGATCTGTGAGGATCTGACGATGGCGCAGAGCGGTCGCCTTATTCTCGAGGTAAGCGAGAGGGTGGCACGTCAGCAGGCAGGAGCGGGAGCTGGTGATCCGCTACGATTCTACGACACCAGTTTTCTAGAGATTTTCCTGCTGGATTGGCTGACAAGAAGATGCATTCGACTGGGTGATCTCAATGCAACGGGCAGCGATGTCCAGTTGCTAATCGAGCATCTCAAATTCAACGATATGCAGGAGCAGGCAAAGTTGTTAATTGATACGATCAATAGTAATGCCCAAGAGAGCCAGGTGCCGGCGCCCACCTCTCTCAAGAGGGAGACTCTGGCGGATAGCCAGACGGCTCCAGCGACAGCTTCAGATTTGGCTCCAGCGACAGCTTCAGATTCAGCTCCAGATACAGCTTCAGCTGCAGCACCTATTCGACGGGCCGATGCCCTGCAGTTGAGTCGGGAAAACGCCGGCATCGCCCTGATCATCAACCAACGCCAGTTCCACAGAGACGTCAGCCCAGAACTAAAGGTAGAGCCACCTCTTTGTTGATCAAATCAAATCAAAAGCTAAATCCAAACTCTATCCGTATAGATGTATCTGTCGCCCAAGAAACTGGAAAGGCGCGTTGGCACGGACGTGGACGAGCGCCGGCTTGGGGAGGTCTTCTCCTCAATGGGTTACCTGGTGGAGTCGCATTCCGATGTAGACCACATGGATATGGTGCATCTGATCCGCAACGCCTGCAGTAGGTCCACGATCCGGGACTCGCTGGTGGTCTGCATCTTAAGCCACGGGTTCGAGGGGACTGTGTACGGCGCCAACAGCATCGCTTTGCGGATCTCGGAGCTAGAGAATGTGCTATGCAGCGACGATGCCAGCCTATTCGATCAGTCCCATCGCCTGGTCAAGCTACTGTTCATCCAGGCCTGCCAGGTGGAGGCCGACAAGAAGCTTTCGCAGGATCAGCATGGATTGCCAGTAAGCAAGCAACAAACAGCAGGCGTTCTCTTCATATACGAGAGCTAATTTTTGTTCTGTTTGCTTCCCTTGTGCTCGCTCCATGCAGTTTCCCTTGGATGCCACCACACAGTCACCGGGTCAGCACTTGCATATGCTGCGAGCCAATTCGACGGTGAAGGGATTCACCGCTCTGCGGCACACGCACAACGGCAGCTGGTTCATCCAGAGCCTGTGCGATAACATCGTTCAGCATTCGGCCAGGTGAGTGAGCGTCCACTTTCAGCTTTCAGAAGCCTCAGCTCCGGTTTAATGGTTGTCTCTACACACTTAGCGTGCACATAGCCGACATACTGATGAATGTCACCAGGGATGTGTCGGGAAAGCGGGGCAAGAACAACGAGTCCATGGTGCCCGACACAAACATTAGGCTGACGCAGCACGTCTACTTGCCACCGCGTTGCCCCTGATTGGATTGAATCCAGTCGTGAATATGTTTAGGAGACAACCACACTCTTTTTTTCTTCAGGAAAATACATACAATTTACTTTCCATTAAAACCTGACCAGCTTTTATCATACTTCGTATATTGCGTATATTGCTTTTGCTGTTTTTTATTATTGTAAATCTACATTATTATTATGGTTCTAGATTAATATTACATACATAAACTAATATTAAAAAATGCTACATTTATATTTAAGTTTTGTTCGATTGGTTATTTGTTGTGTTCACTAGAAATGCTGCGTATAAATGCGTTTACGGATTGCAAGACCTTGTCCGTTTCATGTACGTATATACAGTCTGGATATATATGTATTTATATATATATATATATGTATTTGTGGCTATACAACATTGAGATTTTCGCAAGAATATTCACTGGCCAAACATATATATGGCGTATTTGGTCGGATTGAGATGAGAGTATTCAACAAGTATGGGGCTGTGATTAGGCTTGGAGGCCACACTCTCTCGGATATAATTTAAAGTCGCATCTGAAATGCAAAGCAATTTGTGCCTTCGTAGATATTGGAGTTACTATAGATTAAAATTAGTTTTCTCTTAAATAATAACTTTGTTCATTGCTTTTCTGGTTGAATATGGAAAGGTCAAAATGAATATTGCACGATACCAAAGTGACCTTAAGGTTAACACAAAAATATATATGAATAACGCTCACGTACATTCAAAATTTGTGACTTTTTAAATTGCAAAAAAATATCTAGTGAATTTCCTGCATTTTTGGTTAATACTTTGCTTTCAATTTGTTCATTTTTAAATGCTTAGATTTGAATTAAGAACCGCCTTGGGGCGGCAGGTGAGCGCTATTCAGGGGAAAATTCTATACAGGTAGGGAGGAGGACAGAGGACAGAGGTCATTTACGGCTGATGGTCGTAGTGCCCGTAAAATTCGGGCTGGCCCGGATCTCACGCCGACCAGCGCAGCTTTTGCAACTCAATTTGACCCTCTAGGGTCTTGGCCAGATAGATGACCAGCAGCTGGACAAGAGCGATGCCCAAAGCGATGCCAGCTATCACATACAGATTGCGTTCGGCCCACACGCGTACGATTTCAATGCAGCCGCTGGTCCAAATGCGTTTCCTAGCCTCCGGCACTGGTGTCTCCTGGACGCCATAGCCACACATGATGTTCACCAGGCCGGAGGATATATCGGTGGCATTGATGCAGCAGCTATAGGGCACACCACACTTCTCCACGGATGGCGAGCTGCAGTTGAAGTACTCATTTTTGCCTGTAAAGGAGAAAGAAAGCAAATTTATTATTATAATTTTATTATTATTATTATTATATTATAATTATGGGAAACCTTATAAATCTGCAGAGATTATAAATTTGATATAATAAATATTAGCTTCAATTTGAGCAGTTAAAACAAGTAATAAATAGTTATCTTTAAAAGCCCACACAAACATCAAAAAACACACATTTTGAGTGTTCTTTTTCCTGATAAAACTACAGCAGCTGGAAGCTTTTTTAAGCTACATATTTGGCGAGTAAATAGCTTTTCTTTTATCTAAAGTACAAAACAAATACGAATACAACTTAACCAATCTCCATTTAAAAGATTAAACTTGGGCCTTTAAGTATGTAAAATCAGAGACCTTATAATAACAAGATGCATAACGCCCATATATATATTTTAATTTTAATCTCTCTCTTGTTATAGTAAGCTCTTATATCAGAACCCAGCTTAAACTTACTCCAATCCTGATATCCAGCATTGCTAAGGCCACAGCACTTAAACTCCTGCTGGGCAAAGTCAATAAAGTTCTGCAAGTCCGGATCGTCGCGATACGAGTGGATGATCTTGTCCGTGAACTGTTTCTCCAGAAACGAGTTCATGTACTGTGGGAACACGAAGCAAATTATGGCTGTCGGAGAAAGAGAGAAAGAGAGGAAAGTGATATCACAAAAGGAAACCAAATGCCAGTTGCCAGTTGCTCGATGATGACTCACCGATGGCCATCTCCATGAGGAAGAAAAGAAGCAGGCACATGGAGTAGAGCTTCAGCAAAAAAGTGTTCTCCCGCAGGGCGCCCAGGCAGCCAGAGAAGCTAACGAGGAAGATGACCATGCCGGCGATAATCATCACCAGGGAGATGTTAAAGATCACATCGTAAATGGTCTCCAGACGCACCCAGCCGTTTGCCTCCTCCCATTTGTCCTTGAACGCATAGATGCCGATGCCGAGGAGAAGGCCCCCGAACAGCCAGAACACAAAGTTCAGCAGGAAGATCATATACTTGACGAACTGGCTCACGTACGTAAAGTGATGCGGATGCATGTCGCGCACCTCGATCCCGCTGTATCCACGACCCCCAATCACGCCCACGCCACCTACACCGCCGCCGCCCCCGCCCCCCTGATACCTGTAGTTGTTCATCCTTGGCTTTTCTTCTATTTTCAATTGAAATCTCTTAAATTTTCTCCGCTCCTTTGCAAAAATTCGTGGCTGTTGCTGCTGCTTCCTCTTTCCTTTCTCTGGCACTTATTTTACACTCTTTTTGCACGCCCTACGCCCGCTGTCATAGGCATTGGCCTTATGTCTTTTCGATTCCTGCTTAGTCTAGCTAATCGCTCTCTAAAACCCAGTTTAACTTAATCAACTATAAACAAGAACGCGTACATAAACAATGAAAACAATCGGACGGCGCGTATCGGTGCTGGCTATCGGTTATCGATGACAGAACAGCTGATTGGCGGCGGATAGCCTACACTAGTCGACAACATTAAGCTGCGCAACAAGTTCTAGCGTTAATATTTACGTTAATTCTGAGCTAAAACCTTGAAATTTTAATGTTTTTAAATCGCGAATTTTTTAAAATTGTATACCACAAAGTGTGCAACATGCCTAAATATTTCAATTACGTTTTATATTTCAATTAAATATAAATAAAAAATCGCCGGCTAATAAGTTTTTGAAACATAAAACTAGTTTTTTCTTTCATCCCATTATGTTGAGTTCCCCAAAAGTCTTGAAGAGGATCAACTGCTTGCTGACCAGTGTAATTCCTCCATCTATCGCAGAAACCTGGAATTGGAAATAAACGCCCCGGCGAAATCACTTGTGGCTTTGACCTTTGAGCCGGTACAACGTCTGGTTTGGAGCTGCTATATATATGAATCAGCCCCCGATAGGGAAGATAGGAGGAGCGAAGGAATACTATGCAAATCTCCGGGCGCAGAGAGCAGAACGGAGCCGAGACCCAGTCCCCACTATCGAAGTAGATAAGCAATCGGCCGGCGTGCTGATAACTGATAACAAATCGACAAGCACACAAAACGCGGAGAGTTAAGCTTACTTAATTGCTGTTTAGTCGCCGGGGGATTCAGTTGCAACTTCCTAAACTTGACGACGACGTCACGATGAACTTCCTGCTGCGCTTCGTGGTCTTCTGCCTGGATCCGCTGGGCCTCGGCCGGCGTTTCTTTGTCCGCCCGGCCTTGAATCTCGGCTGGAACGTGTACGATCGCGTGCGCAGCAAGGCGGACGAGAAGGTGGGAACGGTTCGGGAGCTAGTACTCCGGCTGGGCCTCATCGCCTTTGCCGTGGTGCTGATCATCTGGCTGGCGGTCTTCATGTACGCTGCCTTCTACTACATGTACATGCCGGCCATTTCGCACACCCGACCTGTCCACATGCAGTTCAAGTGAGTTTTTTGTCTGGCTTAAGTTCTGGGCGGGATTATAATGGTATTTAAGGTAGTTTTACTCGTTTCAAAATACTGTGTTTGATACATGTTCCTGGAAATCTATAAAATCTAATCTAAAATCGTAATCTTAGATATATCTAATGTAATTGTTCAAGTATCCTTAACTATTACCTCGGTTTCGGCACGAAGAAAAGCTGTTTTTTTTTTTTTAGATCTTTTGGCTCCCAAAAATATTCCCTCTAGGACCCTCAAAATCCCTATATCTAGGAAGAAAACCCCTGATATGGGAACACTGATGCCAGGAGCCATGTAGACTGTCAGGCTCTCTCACTCATTCTGTCTTTTCCTCGTCTTTATTTCTCTCTCTTTCCGATCATGGAACTAGATAGGTGCACAACCATGGCTCAAATTGGCTTTCCCGTGTAGCCTGAGCTTATCTTAATGACTGCTGCTGCCATAAAAATAGCCATAATCGGGCCAACTGTCAGGGGTTTCAGTTTGATTATTGCAGTTGGGGGCAATGGTGTCATAAGCACAGTTATCTGACCACTTAAAAATTTACCTTCTTCGCTTGCAGAACCTGCCTGGAGACGAGCACACCCTGCACCTTTCCACATGCCCACGTCTCGCTGACGAAAAAACAACAGCTGCTGATGGTGGGCCAGGCGTACAAGGTGATCGTGAACATTGACATGCCGGAATCGCCGCAGAACCTGGAGCTGGGCATGTTCATGGTGTGCGCCGAGATGAGGGACTACGATTCGATGCTGCGCGGTCACTCCTGTCGCTCGGCCATGATGCGCTACCGCTCCCCGCTTATCCGTATGATTTCGACATGGGCGCTCAGTCCGCTATATGTGCTTGGCTGGAAAGAAGAGTTCCAGCAGGTGCCGGTGGAGATATTCTCGCGGTATCTGGAGGAGCGCCAGCATCCGATCACGGATGTCTATGTGGAGATCCAGTCGCAGAAGATACAGTTCTACACGGTGACGCTGCATATTGTGGCTGATTTTACCGGGCTGCGGTACATCATGTTCAACTGGCCCGTCCTGTCGGCCATAGTGGGTATGTTGACCTTTATCCTGGCTACCTGTTACCTGCCACCTGCTAATCCTGCTTCCTGTCCTGTCTTCCAGCCATTAGCACCAATCTGTTCTTTATACTGGTCGTCTTTCTGCTCAGCTGGTACCACTGGTCCGACGCCAGCTGGCTGCACAGCCTGCAAATCAAGTACGCCCGTCTCACGAATACGCTGCAGCCCGGCAGCGCCGCCGGCAGCGTGATCCTATCCAGCGCTAGCAGCCTGCGAGATGACGATCTGGTTGCGTATGCGGATGACAAGTCCGATATAGCGGACGTGGGCGGTGATCCGCTCAACGACACGTCGGATGCGGATGATCTGGTGATGGTAAAGTCCGGCAGCGGAAAGCCGCGTCAGCGTCATGTCCAGAAGAAGACCACCGCCGATCACTAGGCTACCGAGTTGGAGGAGGAGGAGGAGGAGGAGCCGAAACCACCGCCTATGCGACGCTTGAGCCAAAGACTAAGTAGGATAGTAGGACTAAGTTTAGCGTAACCCCAACAGCTGCCCGCCCAACACGCAACACAACTGAAGTATTCCAGCGGACTCGCCACTTAAAATGCTCCGAATCCTGTGCCAGAGGCCAGGATCCTTATATTCAATATATGGTTAGGAATCGTTTAAGGAAATTAAAGAGAGCGGTGAGCTTTTATTGGATTTGGAAAGCAGCTTAAACAAGGATAAGAAGGTGGTTTAATGATTAAATTGGATCCCTTTCCTTGACTTAGGTTAACCCTAAAATCAACTCTAAGAATAAATGAAAAAAAACAAACCAAAAACAATAAACTTTAGACCTCGGCCTCACGGACTTCACTCTCCTGAACTCCAACCCGGTAGTTGGACTTTGACTTGGAACGCTGCCAACACTTCTTTTTCCGCCTTGGCTCCACCTCATCGTTACCATCTTCGTCATGCAGCAGGTCCTTGTCAACGTCATCGAAGAGAAAGATTTCGAGCAGGATCAACTGGTCGGACAGGAGCTTGCCCACTTTGATGAGCTTCTCGCCACGATCTCGATACTTCATATTCTTCAATTCCGGCGACATTCGCTCATGTCGCTCTTGGTATCCCCAAAGCTTGCGCCGCCGCATTGCCCGAGAGGCATCCATGGCATCGAGCTTTCGCTTAACATTCTCCGCCACCGTTCGCTTGTTCCGGACGTAGCGCCCCCGGCAGCAAGGCAGCTTCCGGAAGCACCCGAACAAGGTGGGATACTCGACCCGCAGGAACTGAAGGAAGTTTATGCCCGACTCGGGCTGCGCGTCACGGATCGCCCTGGACACGATGAAGAAGTGATTGATCAGCGAGGCCAGGAAGTTGATCAGGAGGACGGCCAGGACGAAGGCCAGAATGGCGTAGAGAATAATGCCCAGCGGCCTGCCGCCATGGAACAGCTCCGAGGGCCTCACCGTGCTGCTGAAACCAAAGGCAAAGCACATGCACATGACTACGGACTTAAGCAGGTGGATGAAGTGTTCGCTGTTGTTCCCATTTATGGTCACCACCGCCAGGCAGTAGCCCATGAGGAAGACAAAGATCACCATCGCCGTGTTGGCCACGCCCGTCCAGGCCAAGTACAGGCTCCGGGTGAAAATCATGAACACGCTGGAGAACTGCAGCACCCGCCACAGCCGGAGCGTGGTGAGGCATATGAGAAAGCCGACAAATACAATACACAGTTGGTGCAGGCGGGACGGGCGACGGAAGTCAATGAACTCCATCTTGCTGGCCCCGGCCACCTTAATCAGCATGTTGTGAACGAGCCACTCGCGCATCCGCACCATCACGATGACCACCACGTTGAGCAGTATGATGAGTACGTCCAGTATGTTCCAAACGTCCTTCCGCAGATCCGGCTCGTACCACATTTTGAGGACCACCATCTGGGCGTATCGGATCAGCACCACCACGTAGATAAACGTGGAGGCTAGCATGGCGTATGACATCCGGTCCGTTTCCTCCAGTAGCTTCCAGCTGTCCACGTCCGCCTGCGGCACCACCCCCCCGAACGGGGTCTTCTCCACGCGCAGCGTGCAAATGCTGAAATGATTTACATCCACGTTGTACAGCGTAAAGTCTATGAACACCGCGGAAGTGTTCAGCGACAGCCAATGGTATTCGATGAGATAGTCCAAGATCTAAGCAAAAGAGGGGTAGGGTGAGTAGTTTATCTTTATGTATTACATTATTATAGTGTTAAAAATAAAAAATAAAATACAATTTAGAGAATGTTACATTTAATATTAAAGCAATTTTGTATATCTTAAGCCTGCTTATTTTTTAGAAAGATCTTTGCGTGGGGACAAAAAGTAATACCTGTCTTACGCAGATATGACTTTTTCTCCCCACGCTTTGCCTGCAAAGTACAAGCAAAGTAGTAGCAAGAAACAGACTAGTATAGGAGTGGCATAAATCTTTTCGAGAATATGAATATTTTACCGTTAATTAAAATATTACATCCCTTTGGTGTTATATTTACTAATAACGGCCAACGTTTTTTCTCTAGTGAACTTCCAAAATAAAAAACACTAAATTTTTCATTTTTAAATCAAATTCAAGAACAATACCCACCTTCATGTTGTTGGCCACGCTCCTGGCCAGCAGACTTACATAGCCGATGAGCTCCGGATATCTGTGAAGATAGCCCACATGGTCGAAGTTCATGAGAAGGCGGTCGAGGAACTCGAAGCTGGTCTTAACGGGTATCCAGGGCTCGTAAATGCGCCAGTACTTATCCGCATAGTGGAGCCGGCGATAGGGCAGCTGCCAGTCGGGCATATAGTACATCTCGGAGAACTTTGGTTCTATCCAGCCAACTTTGGGATTTTCAAGGCGCACCTGGCGCAATCTAATCACGCCCAGCATCACCGTCTGCTCCGCGTGCACCCAGCCTGGGCCGGCGTAGCGGCTCTCGTTGGCATTGAAGGCAATGACCAGTGTGGACTCGATAAAGTCGTACAGTTGATTGAGAAAGTACACCTCCTTCAGGCCATAGTAGTTCGTGTGATTGTTCCAAAAGAGGCTCTGGATGCTGCGCGTGTTGTAGTACTGCGTCTCGTCCCGCGACATCAGCACCATGATCATTAGGCAGAGGAAATATTGGCCATAGATAAGCAGATCCTGGGCAATCAGTTTGTACTTCTCGTTGACCGCCCAGTTGCGGTACCGCGAGGATATGATCAGATTCCTCTGCTGGCTGGCCAGCCGCTGCTTCAGAAAGTCCACCCGGTTGATGGTGTCGGGCTCCTTCATCCGCGGCGGAATGAAGATGCGCGGGGGCCAGAATGCCTCGTCGAACGAATGGATGATGAACCGGATCGGATCGCCGATCAAGAACTGAAACAGCAGCACCATCATCATGCTGGACAGCATGGTCTTGAACTTGACTTCCTCGTGCTTGAAGCCGGCAATGATTCCCATTGCAGTTATGGGAATGATGATGAGCACCACTGTTATGATGAATTTTACCCAATATTGTTTGCGAACCATTTCTAAAGGAGAACAAGGCCGCTTTAAGGCCTTATTTGTCTTTTATTTGAAAATCTGTAGGAGTTTCTAACGGAGGAAAAGGGTTAGAAATAATAAGAAAAGCTCACTGGATTACGAACGTTACTAAAATAAAAGCAGCTACAATTTGAATATGAACAAAACCTTTAACAGAATCAACTAAGAAAGGTTTATTATTATTAAGTATTTATTCGAGAACAGCTTCAATTTGAACAATTATTTTGCCATTCGAAATAAATATTATATTAAATTATTAAATAAATTATTTTTTGATATCAATAATTTCAAATTAACAGTTACTTAACAGAGGGAACTAGTTGCGAAGCCCCCCAACGATAACCGATAAGTTGAACAATCGAATCGCAAAATTCTGTTAACCGTGGCCGATAGACTGCGTTTATCGTTATCGGCCAAACGGTCACACTGGCCGACAACAAAATAGAAAAATAAAAACTAGTAAAACCGATTCTCAAGCGAAATAACGATAATGACGAAAGCCTAGCGAGCCCATTTGGACACAAATTGCACGCACAGGCGAAATAGCCGACCGAGACAACGAACGAGGAACGGCATTTGGAGACTCTGGAGCAGAGCTGTGCCGTAGGTGGTGGAGGAGTGTTGCGGAGTGAGGAAAGCGGGAGCAACAATGACGATGACCGCCTCGGATAAATACACGTACCAGCGCACGGTCCTGTGCCTGGCCCGCGTCCTGGCCGGAATCCAGCCGACGCCCTGGGAGAAGGTACGATCCCGCCAGCGGGAACTGCATTTCGCGGAAGTGCCCGCCGTGGCAATCATCGACTTTTTCGCACGACCTTGAACGGGGGGTGACCATAAAAAAAAAGAAAAACAGACATGCGTGTGTGGGGGCCACCCAACGATGACGGTGTGGGGCTGGCTAGTGATGATGTAGCCATTTGGAAGCCCACAATTCCGTTCAATGTTTATCTTTGTGGCTTTTGGGTGTTATCAAATCAGCCAGAAAACACCAATTTTCGAGTTTGACCATTAATTTGAAGCATTTAAAATTATCTTCAAAATTTGAAAATTAGAATTTAAAATGTTTATACATTTTGTTTAACAAATTTACCCATATTTCTAATTATATTAAAATCTTAATA
>JAEIIL010015197.1:0-12787 GCA_018905715.1 Drosophila lini | reverse complement strand
TATTTTTAGCTATATTTACAGGTAAATTTCTGTTGAAACAGATCCCAAGATATATATATATATATTTTTATAATACATATGTATCTGTAGGGATTGGACTATTTCCATTTTTTTGCGGTTAACGTTTTTGGTTCGTTTTGTTTTGTTTTTCTGGCTACTCGAAAAATGTGGAATGTTAGACACGGACTTGGACTTGGTCTTGGGATCGGGTTGGACTGAATCCAAATACTAAATGGTCATGATGGATCGGTGGATGCATCAAGCGCTGGAGCAAAGCGGCGGTATTACAGGATATATTGGGGATAAAGGATATTGTGTGTGTGTGTGTGTGTGTGTGTGTGTGTGTGTGTGTCGGTTTGTTATATACTTTCCAATTTACGTTGTGCAATGTGCAACATTAAGGTTTCTATGTACACAGCAACATTAAGGATAACACACAGAAACACACAGAAAACACAAAGAGAGACAGAGAGAGAGAGAGCGAGCAGGGATCAGGATTGGGAACAGGATCGCAAGCCATCGAATTAGTGCTTTAAAAACGGACAATTGAGAAGCTGAAAGCAGCCACTTCAGAAAAACTGTTTCGGTTTTCCCCCTTTATTTACATCCTGGGAACTACATAGAACCGAAACAGGACTCGCCCAATTGGAACATTAATAAGGGATAGCAAGCTTATTATATCTGCTAAATTACATTTCACATCGAACAGAGAAACAGAAACGAAACCGAAACGGTAACAAAAACAGTGTCCATGTGAGGACAAGCAAGGATCCTTGAAGGCCAGCTTCAAACAAAACACATACCTGTTCTGGTAGCTGTAGTACTTGGCATCCCGCGGAATCGTGCACAGCTGCTTGCCGTAGCAGCAGAGCACCTGGGGATTGAAGGTATACTTCCTGCCGCAGCAATAGCCCAGGGCCTGCATTACTGGATCGATCTCCGCCTCAAAGACCTCGGATAGCTGGGAGAGAAAATAAGAGAAAATGAGTTAACTTTCCAGGATAATAATAATCCATACACTCACCTTTGTGCAGTATCGATAAACCCGCGAGGTCTTGCGATTATACAGCCAGGCATTGTCGAACATCAGCCACACATCGTCCACATACTCCCAGGGATCACTGTACTTGCCATTTTGGATGTTGGTCCGTATGGTGCCCAGATCCATGGGCTTCTTCACGATCTCAAAGTAATCGGGTATGCCCAAGGCCTGCGGATCGACGGGATAGCGAAAGGGACCGGACTCGGGCTCCTGTCGGTAAAGCTTCTCCAGTGTCGGCAGCAAAGCTGTGCGCAGCTCTTCGGGATTGAATTCTGGAGGAGGAGGAGGAAGAAGAGCATTATTAGTTATAAAAAAAACAAAAAAAAAAACTGAACATAAATCCACTTACGGCATTTCTTTTTCTTGTCTCCCGCTGTCGGGGCAATGGGTTCCGGCACAAGGGGCTTGGTGTCCGTCTTGGGCTTGATATCCACGGCACCGCCGGAGGCACCACCGTCGTGCGCACCATTGATATTATCCTTGCCGCCACCAAGACCAGCACCACTACCGCCACCGCTCCCATCACTGCCGGCGCCTCCCGCTGAAGAGCCCGCCTTATCCACGTCCATGGCTTCCGTCTTGATCTTGACTTCACCGTCACCTCCATCCTCCGTCTTGATTTCCATTTTGATCATGCTGGTGCCGTCGTTGTTCACGTTCTTGCCCTTGCCGCCACCCGTGGAGCAGTCCATTTGGGAGCTGTCGTTGTTGCCGCCACAGCTATCGTCCATGAACTCCTTCTTGATGTCGTCCTCCTGCTTGATCGAGTCCAGTTTGCCCTTGGAAGCCATACCGCCGCCGGCATTGCCACTGCCGCCGCTGCCATTGGTGTTCTCATTGGAGGGCGAGGGTGTATCATCGTCGTCCCTTTGAGCTGCCTCCAGAGCGGCCATCTGGGAGGAGATGTTGCTGGAGCTACTCATCATCCGGCTGCTGGCAGACATTGATGTGGTTGTCGTTGCCGCTCCTCCGCCCGACATCAGGTGCAGAGGATTGCTAGCGGGCGTCGTGGATCCGCCGCCGCCGCTACTGCTGCTGCTGGAAGCCATCGTAGCTGACGTGGGCGTGGATACCGAGGAAGAGGCACAGCTAAGCGGTGTACCCGACCCTGCCGACGATGATGTCGAGGTCGTTGTGGTAGCTCCCGCCACTGCCGAGGCTCCACCGCTCCCGCTCCCGCTTCCACTGACAGCACTACTAGCGCAGGACGCTGCCGCCGCCGCCGCCGCCGCTGCTGCTGCTGCTGCTGCAGCTGCTGCTGATGCGGGCGTGCTGCTCGCCGCTAATCCGGAAGCACTGGTCGCCGGCACTGGGGAGGCGGGTATGTAGGGAGGTGTGGACGCCCGATTGCTTAGCGGCTGTTGCATCAGGCTGCTCACCGAGGGCGGGTTGTTGTTGGCACTACTGCTGCTGTTGTTGTTGTTATTGTTGCTGCTGCTGTTGGAGGGCGTGCCAATCGAGGGGCCATTGGAGAGAAAGCCGGGCGAGGGGCTCGGAGCTGAAACCGTAACATTGGAGGCCGATCCTCCCGTTCCCGCTGCTCCAGCCCCCGCATTCAGGGCCTCCAGGCTTGTGGGCGTCGGCGGCATGTTGTTCATAACACTGCCAGGCTTCTGTTGCTGCTGCTGCTGTTGCTGTTGCTGCTGCTGCTGCGGTTGCTGTTGCATGGGCGAACTGAAGCTGTTGCCGCCTTGTGTCTGCTGCAGGGGAGTGGCGTTACTGAAGGGCGACTGCGGCAGTAGCATTCCCTGCTGCTGCGCCGCCTGCTGCTGCTGCTGTTGCTGGTGAAGATGTCGCTGCTTCATCATCTCGGTCAGCTGAGGATTGGCTCCTGTGCCACCGTTCGCGTTGATGAACTGCTGCTGCTGTTGGCCCGGCACGGGACTGGTGAGCACATTGGTCGTCTGATACGGCGATAGCGCGGGATTGACCACCATGCCGCCGGGACTGGGTCCGGGCGGACCCACCAGCATATTGCCAGCTCCGGAGCCGGGAGGTTGCTGGGCCTGTTGCTGCGGGAACTGCATGCGCTGCTGCTGCTGCAGGGTGAGCATATTGCCGCCGGGCGAGTGACTTCGCATTGTCACCATGTTGTTGGTGACACCCACGCCCACTCCGACGCCAACGCCTACGCCCACGCCCATGCCGACAGCCGACTGCTGGCCCACCATTCCAGGTGGACCCTGTGGACGCAACTGCTGCGGCGGCATAACGCCGCCCATGGGACTGATGATGGGACGGACGCCGGCCTGGACGGGCTGCTGGCCAGGCTGCTGTTGCTGCTGCTGCTGGGATAGAACGCCTCCAACTGCTCCCCCGCCGACACCAGCTGCACCACCCGCACCACCAGTGGCTCCTGCTGCTCCCGCTCCCGCAACTCCCTGCTGCTGCATCAGCATCTGCTGGTGTTGCTCCTTGCGCTTTAGCCGCTTCTCCTCCAGCTCCTTCTGGATCTTATAGATCTTCTCCGCCAGCAGGTGATAGTACTCCGACCTGGACTTGGCCATCTCGTACATGTCCTTCTCGACCTTTTCCGCATACGAGACGAGGTTATGCATCCGCTTGTCCTGCATGGTCGTTGGATCCGAGGTGGGGAAGATGGCCTGTACTAGTTTGTGGACGAGGTGATTGCGCAGATCGGCGGTCACCATATCGCGCCAATCCTTCTCGCTGTCGCCGGGAGTTCCAGATCCTCCACCGCTGCTGCCGCCTCCACCACCACCGCCAGCGATGGCACCACCACTGCCACCGCCGCCGCCAGCTCCCGGTCCTGCATTCTGGTTGGGATTACTAGCGTTCCCGCTGCCCGTGGTATCCGCTGGCATTAGGACACTGGAACCGGCAGCCAACTGCTGGCCGCCACTCGCACCAGCACCTGCTGATGCTGCTGCTGCACCGCCAGGGCCGCCCACCACGTGGCTCTGCGGATGGACCTGCGCCACCTTCAGCTGCTGCTTGTCATTGGCCCCTCCTCCGCCGGCGCCGACTGCGCCAGCTGCTGCTCCACCGAAATTGGCATTGCCAAAGCCTCCGACGTTAACGGAGAGTGGTGCTGGAATGTTGCCACCCAGCTGGGCGGGATTGGGTTGCTGCTGCTGCTGTTGTTGCTCGACCATGTTGGGCAGACCGCCACGTCGTCGATTCTGCCCCTGCTGTTGCTGCTGCTGGAGCATCTGCTGCTGCTGCTGCAGGCTGTTGACGTCGTTCGGCAGGACATTGGGTCCACTGGGTCCCGGACCAGGTCCAAGGACCCTGACCGCCGGCGGAGCACCCTGCATGCGGATGCCCGGAGGCAATCCTTGCTGCTGCTGCTGCTGCTGCATTCCGCCGGCGGTTACAGGTGACAGTCCCACCTGGCCCATGCCATCGAAGCGCCGGAGTTCTTGCTGCTGCTGCTGCTGCTGGACCTGCTGTTGGTGAACCTGCTGCTGCTGCTGCTGTTGTTGTTGGGCCAACTGCTGGGCCATATCAGCTGGAGTCTTTGGAGCGCCCGGTGTTCCGCCTGCTCCTTGCTGTTGCGGAAGAACTATCGCAGTATTCTGACCTCCGCCAGGCGCCACCTGCTGCTGCTGCTTGCCGTCTACAACAAGGCCGGCCATATTGGGCTGCTGTTGCTGCTGCTGCTGCTGCTGTTGTTGTTGTTGTTGCTGCTGCTGTTGCTGTTGTAGATTGCCGCCTGCTCCACCAGCAGCGCCACCGCTACCGCCGCCCCCAGTGCCTGGCGCGGCTCCAGCATTTCCACCTGCCCCTCCCGGCGGCACATTGGTGTTCTGGAACACCGAATGATTCTGCCTGAAGGGATAGCAAATGATGCAGGCACTGTTGGTGCAGGTCTTGTAGTGTAGCAGGATCTGGCGTGAGGAGGCGCAGTGCTGCATGGTGCAGTCCTTGCTCTGTTTGCAGGTGCCCATGTGGGCCAGCACGGACTTCATTGCCTTGCAGTAGTTGACGTTGCACACCTCTCGGTTCGGATTCAAGTTCTCCCGCCGGTTGCACTTGTGTGCGTGGAGCAGCAGCATTAGCTGCTGTTGAATCTGGCGCTTGCGATCGTCAGGAACGTCACGATTGGCTCCTCCTCCGGGGCCACCAGCAACGCCTGCGCCTCCCGCTCCACCGCCAGCAACTGGCGGCACGCCGGCACCTGAACCGGCTCCCGAACCTGCCACCACTCCCGCTCCGCCCAGTCCAACACTAACGCCGACTCCCTGCTGCTGTTGCTGCTGCTGCTGAGATGTTCCTGGCTGCTGCTGCTGCTGCTGGCCGGGATGACCGAGTAGCTGGTTTGGCTGTGGCGGACGCGGACCCATGCCTCCGGTCTGCTGCTGCTGTGCCAGCATTTGTTGCTGCTGAGGATTACCGCCTACTAGCTGACCAGTGGGCACGGATCCGTCGCCGCCGAGAGTGGACATGGGCACTACTGTGCCCACGGGCCTGTTGCCTTGCGGCATTCCTGGCACAACACCACCTCTTTGGGCCATCTGCTGGGCGAGGAGTTGCTGCTGCTGCTGCTGCTGCTGTTGTTGTTGTTGCTGGGGATTGTTTCCGCCACCGGGGCCACCATATTGACCCACTCCGTAAGGCAGACTGTTGAGTTGACCTGGCAAAGGATGGGATGGAAGGATCTTTCATTAATACCGACTCTCTTTGAGAGGAAGGCAACGCGAGGAAACTTACCCATTTGCATGTTGGGATTCTGCATGCGTGGCCCTCCCCCTCCGGGTCCGTTTCCTGGGCCTCCGGCTCCTCCGCCGGCACCCATTAGATGCGGGCCACGGAGCATATGTGGCTGGCCAACCATGCGCCCCATCATCGGCCCGTTCTGCATGTGCATGCCTTGGTTTGGGGTCACGCCGCCTGCGCCGCCGCCTGCTCCTACGCCGCCGGGTCCTGTTCCTGGTCCTCCCGGTCCTGGCACGGACACTGCGTTGATCATGCCGCCGCCACCGCCGCCGCCGCCAGGCTGCTGCTGCTTCAGTTGGTTGACCATGCCGCCCATTCCGCTGCCAACGCTATTGGTCAACACCATGTTGCCCAGATTGCCCTGAGCGATGGTGTTCATGCCTGGTAGAGATTAGGGATAAATGGGAGAATGAAAGTTCGAGTTAAAGCATATTTCCTTCGATGGCTTCTGCTTTGGGGGACTCACCTGGTATGGCATTCATGCCATTGTTGCCATTATTCGATATGGACATGGGCATCGAGTTGACCAAGCCCATCTGTGTGCCCACCACCTGCTGCATGCCGCCCTGGTTGGGCGACTGCAGATTGGGGGACTTACTGCCGAGCTGCTGCATTCCGGGCACCACCATAGCGCCCTTTTGGCCCTGCTGCTGTTGCTGCTGCTGAAGCAGATGCTGCAGCTGGTGATGCTGCTGCATCTGACGGAGTTGATTGCCGGCATTGCCCGCTCCGGAGCCATTGCCGCTGCCATCGTCACCGCCTGTTCCGGAGCCACCGCCGCCGCCGCCGGCTCCGTTCATTTGGGAAGGCACAACGCCGACGCCGACGCCAACAACACCGACGCCCATGCCGCCGACTCCAACACCAACATTAACGCCACCGGGTCCTGAGCCCGGTCCTGGTCCTTGTGCTGGGGGTTTGTTGGGTCCGCCGCCAGCATTTGGGCCGGAGGTGGAGTTTGTGGTCACGCCGGAGGCGCCGCCGCCTCCTCCGCCGTTACCGCCACCGGTAAGCTGATCCGACCAGCCGCTGTTCGAGGACACCAGCTCATCGGGCAGGTTCTCCTCCAGGAAGTAGGAGATGTCCGCTGCGGGTAGAGTAGGGTTAAGGGTTAAATCAAGAATGTTTTACAAGTAGAAGGTTTCTAAACAAAATGCAAAGTACAAGCTGAATAGTTTCATGATCATGAACTTCTGGAAAAGTTAAGAACAAAGTTGAATATCTTTAATTTTTTATTTTTAAATATAATTTGTGTTCTTTAGAAATGTAGAATTTCTGGAATTTTGTATTTCTTGGAATTTTTAGTAAACAAAAACTGATATTGAAATACAAATATCACTAAATAAAAATTTCTAAATTAATTTAAATTATATCGGTTTTCAATTTTAATAGATTAGAATCGTTTTACTTGTAGATTTTTTCTTAAAATAAAATCGATAAAAATGATAATGATTTATTTTGATCTCCCATATAAAATATCTTATTACAAATACGTTATTTATCTTGAAAATCTTTAAACCATATTAAAAACTCCTTTTGAAAGCCTACTTCTTACTTCAAGGTATTAAAAATAATATATTGAAATCATAAATTGACAATTTAATGTTTTCGCGGAAAGAGTCAACTCTTGCTGTGTACTTTGCTTTTCCTGTCAGAATCCTCAGAGGAAAACCTATGGGTGAAATAAAGGGCAAACGGGTTTGTCTACTCACTTGGATCCATTTTGACCCGCTTCTGGGGCGGTTCGTCTAAGTGATCGGCCATCATATAGAGTTAGTTTGCTGTTCGTTGTTGCTGCTCTGGAGGGCAGCAAGCCGAAACCGAAAATGAGGAGAAAAAAAAGGTAGTACGGAGAAATCCGGACCAAAGAAGGGAAAGCACTCCTTCTGGCTGTTCCTTGCTTTCTAGGCTTTTCTTTTCGTTTGTTTTCTTTCTTGGTCTTTGCAGTTTTTGTTCTTTATTCGTGGGGTTAACTTCAGAGAAGAGCTTCGTCTTTTGACTTCCTTTTTAATTTTTGCGCGGGCAGTTTTTTTTTTTCTTTTTTCTTTTTTGACAGTTGCACAGGTTGTCAAAATGATTATTTCGGTTGTTGTTCGGTGTGTGTGTGTTTAGATTAATCGAACACTTGCAACACACGGGAGGTAACACACACACGCACACAACAAACACTCACAGACACACACAGAAGCACGCACGCACTCAGGTTTAGAGGCACTCAAATGGCGTGCACCAACACTGGCTGGCTGGCTGGGATTGCGATTGCGATTGGGACTCCTTGTCCTTGGATTGGCTTCAATAGCTGTAGCCTCAGCTGTAGCTGGAGCTTCGAGGTAGCTGCGGAGTATACTCCTGCTTTTGCTTTTGATTCCGATCCTGTATCGGATCCCGCTGGCGCTGGTTCTGCTGATGCTGCTGCTACTGCTGCTGCTGATGCTACAGCTGATTCGGGGCCGGTGGCCAGCAACGTGGGCGGTATCGGCGCTATCGTCACCGCGACGACACCCGGCGGGCACCACCTTGTTGCAGTCGTCCAAATCCAGGATACAGATCCTGGAGGACCACGCAACCACCAACGCCTCCTCGTTGCGGCGCCGTTGAGATCGTTGTTATCGTTGTCGTTGCCGCCGCCGCCACCAGCCCGCACCAGGTGTTGTTCCCGCTGCTCCTGCTCCGGCTCCTTATCGTGCTCCTGTTGCTTCTGCTCCCGATCCTTGGTTGCTGCTTGCTCTGGTTGCTGTTCCTCAAAGTTGTTGCTGTTGCTGTTGCTACTGTTACCGCTGCTGCTGCTGCTGCTGCTGCCGTTGTTGTTGCAATTGTTGTTGGTCGAACAGCAGCAGACACACGCGTGCATTTTGTGTTGTTGGGCCCCACACCAAAAGTTGACCTTGGTTGGGCGCTGCTTGTGTTGTTGTTCCTCCTCCTCCTGCGGCTGTCGTTGTTGTTGTTTTAGTTACTATTGTTAATGCCGTTGCTAATGGAAGATGATTTGTTGCTTTTCAGTTATTGTTGTTGATACACCGAAGTTAACAGTTGTTTCTGATGCTGCTGCCTCCTTTTCAACTTATGCTTCGTCGCTCCTTTTTCGTTCTCTCTTGTTTCATTTTTTGTTTCTTATTTTTGTTTGTTTTGCTTGCAATTTTTGTTTGAATTTTTTGGCGGCTTTTTTTGTTTTGTTTTTGTATGCGATTCTTCAGTTATTTAACTTAGAGTTGTATATGATAATATAAATATTCTCTTACTGCACTTGATTCCTTTCATTTAATTTTGTTTTGGGTACAAAAAAGCATTTCACATGTTGGCTGTTGTTTGTTTGTTTTTGTTACTGATGCTGCTGCTGTTGCCGTAGATGTTGCTTCTTCCGCCGATTGCCCCTCTACCATTGCACATAAACTGTAGTGATACAAAAAAAAAAACCAAAAAATTAAATCACAGCCTATTAGAATTTTGCAGACAACAAATCGCACAGTAAAATATGTGTCGATTGCAGTATTTATTTATTTTTTTAGCCGCGCGCGAGTTGGAACGAAACGGGAAAAGGGAAACGGGCGAAAAGGGAACGTTGGCGAGGAGAATTCTCTTGTCTGTGTACTTGTGCTCCTCTTCTTTTGCCGCTTGACGACCACTCGCTGTCTCGGTCAGCTCCGACTGCCGTGGGAGCGTGTGTGCGTTCTGTTGTTGTTGTTCTTGTCTCGCAATTATTCGCCAAAACTCGCTACTTGGCGCAGACGTGTGTGTGTTCGCCTCTCGCTCTTTTGGCGCACACACGAAAAGGAAAATAATAAAACCTATTTTGCCGCCAGGCCCACAAAACAAGTGCCATGAAAATAACTTTAAATTATGAGATTTACTAAGTTAAAAAAAAAAAATTTTTTTAAAGAAGCTTGAAAAAAAATGTACTATCAAGTTAAAATTTTTCATGAATTTTCCCTTACTACGGGGCATAATGTTCTAAAATCTAACCAAGCAGGCAAGGGAAAATTCCCTTTAAATCTCTATGAAACGATTGATGGTTAATAGAGTTAGTTTTGCCGAAAAAGTCGCCGTATTTTGATTTTGCTTCCGCATTCAGAGCGGCCATCATATGAAATTCAATTTGTTGGGGCGGCGAGTGGCGAGTGGACCGCGAACGGGACGGACATAGTGGGGCTGCCCGACAAAAGCTTTCATTCGCACACACACACTGACAAGCTCCACTAGCACACGCACACACACTGGCACAGGCGAGATGGGGCGCGCGTACAGAAATTCTCCCAGAGACGACGTTTTCTCCACACACACACGA
The DNA here is from genome assembly GCA_018905715.1 of Drosophila lini. Lineage (NCBI taxonomy): Eukaryota > Metazoa > Arthropoda > Insecta > Diptera > Drosophilidae > Drosophila > Drosophila lini. Next base: position 2,783 of record JAEIIL010015197.1, on the reverse strand, counting down.
GCACTCAGCACACAGCCACACGTAGCGAGTGCCAGCACGAGCACGAGTTCGACAGAGAGAGCAAGAGCGGAGCGCTCTCGCGGCGCGTACACTGGTAGTGGTAGTAAGCGGCATTGGTGTGCATACACACACGACGGTAAGCGGCAACGAGTGCGAGGAGCATTGGAAAAAGAAAGAAAACAGACGACAGAAATATATTCCATTTTTTTCTGTGTCCGCTCGCTCCTCCGCTCGTCGTTTTTCGTTTTTCGTTTTCTTCTTCACGTCGTATCAAAGTTTCTATTGCAGAAATTTTTTGTGTTGTGTCGCCAGCGTTTTGATTTTTCACAACCGGCACAAAAATCGCAAAATTATTCTGAGAAAAACCGAAATTCGGCAAAATGCCGAGGAAAATTTGAAAAAAATTTCGCCCGCTTTTCGACCGGGCACTAATTTTTTCAAAGTCAACCGTTTGCCACGCACCGAATTTTGTAATATTCTGCGAATTTTCGCCGAATTTCGAATTCATACCACTGATTTTTCACATTTTTCTCCGATTTTTTAAAATTCCCACAAACTTTTTCGCACACTAAACAAAAAAAAATTCAGTCCGCTTTGTTACCGTCTTCTTGCGCGTTTCGATACAGTATGAATCCACAAAGTCCACGATCCACACGGCATAGTTTAGGTCCACCGCCACTCTCTCGTCTCGCCGTCTGCGTCGGTGTGTAGCGCTCCGTCCCTGTCACACGCCCCGATGCGACGAGTACCGCTCACGCCACACACACTCTCTGAGAGCGGCGCGAGTGCGCGTACATATGGCGCGCCAGATAACGAAACAGCGAGAGGGCGCCAGAGATGAGCACTACTCACCAGCAACAATCGGCAAAATATTTTTTTGTCACTGCTTTTTTGCGTATGAAAGAATAGGAAAATAATAAGTATTTGACTGTGACGGGTAACGACAAACAAGGCTGGCCTTAATTTCTTAGAAAACTTGATTAAAAAATAACGAAAACAAGAATTTTTAACAGTATTTGTGAATCATCTATCGAAAGAGGTTTATTTTATTTTTTTTTTTTTTTGTGAAATTAAATTGTTTTTTTTTTTATTATATAATAATAATTCAAATAACCACGCTAAGCTAGTATTGGTCATTTTTAAATAAAAATATTCCCACATATTTTAAATTATATTTTCGCAATTGACCAAATTTCCAACGAAATCCAAATCTTGAGATCTAAAATAATGTATTTTTAAATTTAAAGACTGTATGAATACAAAAATACTAATAATTAATAAAAAAAAATTACTTAAAAATAATGAACCTCTTCTTCTTATTCATTACGTTCTTGAAATATTTGATTATTATTTTAATACATTGCATATAATAATTCGAAAAGTCGGAAAAATAGACAAACAATTTTTCAAATTATTAAAAAAAAAAAACCTATTTACAGCCATTGGATTTGAGCATCTCTAGTGAGCGGGTTTTCTGTTGGCTCTCGCCGCGAGAAAATAAGAGCGGAAGAAAGAAAACAGCGGCCACAAGACGCAGCACTATTGCCGTCCTTGTCCGACGAACCGGTGGCCATGCAAACAACGCACAGAACAAATTAATTTCAAATTGTTCAAGAAATACCCCAATACGTCGCCCACCGCCCAATTCTATGGCCAGAATAAACCTTTGGGACTATTATATATTTTCTCCGAGCAGATTTTCGATTTTCGCGCGCTGTATTGATCGATAGCGTATTTATTTACAATTTTTTTTGTTATAGCGGCCGCCGTTGTTTGTTGCACATACACAGCGCACACACGCTTGCACTCTGACACACTGACGCACACACCGACACGTTGACACGGAATAGAACGGGATGGCTATCTATCTGACTGGCATGTCCGGTATGCGTGCGAGCGGGATGCAGGCTGAGTCAGTGAGCGACACTCCAGCGAGACGCGTCAGCGAGTTGCGAGATTCAGAATTATGCCCGACTTTTTATTATTATTTAATTCTTTTTCTCCGCAAATTCCAATCTGCGGCATTTTATTTGCCGCTCTACGAAGCCTTGAAAAACACACCTTTATAGCAAGGGTTGATCCATCACTGGCTGTGTCTCGCGTGTTAAATTTGCGCCAATTTTCCCCCCTTTTCTCGTTTTCAGCCCAGCACCTCTCTTGTAGCGAACATTCTTCGTCAGTGTTGCCGCGCTGGCTATTTTACATTTTTTCAGCTATATTCGGTACGAGGCTTCTAGAAGAAATTCTAGCCATATTTCATATGCTTGATCCGAGTATATTTAATTACAATAGAATATTGCAATAATTTCTTGTTCATATTTTTAGTAATCACTTAAATATTAAAAAACATTTATAATTAAATACAGCATATAAGTAAAAACATATGCTAGCTTTGGGGCGGCTAAATTTGTATACCCTTCCAGTTGTTTGCAATTGAATCATTGAAAATCTATCAATTTCGGTCAAGTGAAAACAAAACCCTTACATTTTCCTATACGTTACGCGATCGTTTCAATTCCAGCTATATATATATATAAAAAATAGCAATTTTGAAAAATTAAAACATGGCAACACCTCAGAGTAAATTAAAATATGTTGAAAAACAGCGAAACTAAATAAAATAAAACAAGAAAGGAAGCTAACTTCGGCACGCCGAAGTTTGTATACCCCTACAGATATTATTTTATTAAATTTTACCTATACTTATAATGTTTACAGTTTTCAATTCACACCTTTACATTTTCTCTACATCTACCGATCGCTTCTATGGCAGCTATATGATA
>JAEIIL010015193.1:0-14655 GCA_018905715.1 Drosophila lini | reverse complement strand
AAATCAGACCTATGATCATTGTGTGTTAGTTATATTTATATTGCTAGTTGATATCACAAACCCAAACTGTTCTTATTAAGCCTCTCATAATCTATTCCTAATATATAAATATTATTCAATGCATTATATAACTTTTGAAATTTTAGTATACCTATTCCATAGGCTCTGTTTACTACTCACTTGAGAATATTGCCGGCCGCTGGCTGTCGGTAGATATCGCATTGGTGCAGCGGCTTTCTGGGATCACCGGGAATATATTGGCCAGCCTCGCGGCACATGGCGCGGTAGATTTGGAACTGCAGCACCGTGGAGAAGAAGTATCTGCAAGGGAGAGGGGGAAAAACATGGCCTTAATAAAACAATAAGAGCAAATTAGCCAAAGAACTACCGCTGTCACGCTTCTTGGTCGCTGTAAACGAGGCTTTGACAGTTGTCTCGGGGAGAGTTACGAGCTCGGCTAGTTGGCTCTGCGGAGCTGCTCGCTTTTGCATTCTGGCTCAAGGTCGAGCTCCAGTTGAAGCCTTAAACTAAGGCAAATCGCCGCTGCCGAGCGACCAAAGCCGTTTTCTTGCAGTTGCGAAATCATGCAAAAGTCAAGTTTTGTGGTCTTGTAATTGCCAATTGCTTTATGCTCATTTAATCACATTTTTGTTTATAGCATTTTTATGGCACTTCTATGGCGACGGCTGCGCAATCAAGGGGCAATTATTCCAGAGCTAAGGTTGTATCAGCTGCCGGAGTTTAAGATCGAAAATAAAATCGTATGGGAGCCGTGTTTTCGCAGAAACACTGTATTTATGGCAAGTCATTGCTTACTGATTTATAATAATTATGCAATATTTCGGGGATTTTTTAGCATACAAAACTAGAAATGAGCGAAGAACAAGTTCAACTAATGGTTTTCTTTTGTTTGTTCTCTTCCTAAACGAAAGGGAAGAGCCAATCGAGCATTTGTTTCTGGCCTTCTGCCAGGGGGTTCCCCATCCAAAGCGCCTTTGATCGTGTCGGGGCGCTAAGCTGAACCCCGACCCCGAAGCCCCGACCCCGACCCCTGCCGCCACCAGTCCCACACATTCCTCGATCCCACCGAGAATGTTGCAAGCCCGTCTAGGAAAAAAGGCATTTTTAATGCTCGCTTTTCACAACGTTCGATCACGGCTGCAAGACTCCCAGAAGTAGAAACAACGTGCCGCAGCTCCATTAAGTGCATCAGCATCGGCAACAACGGCCACTGCAACTGCAACTGCAACTGCTACTGCGACTCGGCGGTGTGTTATGTTTTTGGCACTTGGCAGCAACGCTGTTGCCACATTGCCACATCGTCGCCACATTTTCCCAGAGACGCGACATGACCCAATAACAGGGATTAGGCAGCTGCCTCGTCGTATGTTTGTGTTGGTGCCCCAACGTTTGCCATTCGTTCAATCATTCAATCAAACACTTGGCCAGTCTCAGCCTCCGACTCGGTCTCAGTCGCAGCCTCAGCCTCTTGGTCCAGTCAATCAGAGCCAACATTGTCGGCAATTAGTCCAATTTTTGTTGCCAGTGCAGCCAGTGCTGCAGCACTGGTGCTTGTGCTAAAATTAAATATTGCGAAAATTCTGCTCAACGTCTTGGACATGGGACACGGAGAGCATGGGGCATGTGTCGGAGAGACTGAACTGGTGAAAAATATGCGAAAAATCTTTAATTTTCCGAGACTACAAAGCGGGTACAATTATTCGGCTGCCGCTGCCACTGCCGCAAGGCGTATGATGTCGTTTATGCGATCGCTGCTAATGATCGGGTTTCGGCAAAGCCATTCATTTTGCCAATTGCTGAATGGGCCAGCTAAACTATCGATGATTGTTTTCCCCTAAGCAGGCAACCGATGGCAATTGACATTTCTGCCGCTGTCTCGTTTCTGATTTCGACTCCGACTCCGACTCCGACTTCTCTTGCACAACGCTGCTGGGGACTCGCAGCTGGACAGTGGAGCGAACTCAAGGAAAGCCGGCGAGAACTTCCATTAGATAGCGCCGGAGTTCTCCCCACCGCCGTCACTCAGATCGCACTCTAGTTTTCCCTATATGGCCTGGCTATGTATATCTGGTTTGAGTTTATAATTTAATCGAATTTTTCCGACCGATGTGAATGTCACTAGTAGAGGTCACCGGTGCCAGTGGGCTAGAGCTATGGCTCAGATCAGTAGCTGCTAGCCGTGTCCCGAAAGTGGTTCAATGTCCATTGGCCGAACCGAATGACCAGTCGACTGACTGATTGACTCTCCGACGGACCCATGAATGAATGCATTCAATCGTTTCGCGAGGTACTACTCGCGGGTCCACCTCAAATTACTTTGCGGCCTGTAATTTGCTGCTAATGTGGCTGCTGTTATGGCAAATATCATTTCTTATTGTCTCGCTTCACAAAGCGAAAATAACTTCGGTGGTGACTGGCTTTTTACGACTTACACATTTTTTGTTTTGTTTTTTGGTTGTTGTGCCGCTGACCTTGACTTTCATGAGCATGTTCATCAGGTGGAAACGGGTCAGGTTTTGTAATGTAGCAGTGGGGGAATCCGAGAGCAATTTCAATTAATTATATGATACTAAATCTAAGAGTTTCAAGTTCAAATATTGTGATAAGGTGTTGAGGTTGCGGGTATACGGTTTTAACTTTGCGATTTCCCCCACTTTGTCTTAGCAATTTGATTTAAAGGCTTAGTCGAGTGCCGCAATCAGCCATCAAATCATTAAATTCATTCTGTCTGCCTGCTGTCAAAGTCCATGCAAGTATTTCTAACAGTCAACGAAAATAAATAATATTTATGAGTAGGATAAACAATACAGAGGATAACACATTTCCCAAAATACTGACTAATATAAAAATACCCTCTCAAAAAATTGGTACACAAACTAACGTCTGTAACATTAACCCAGAAATTCAAGAGCTGTTACCAAAACTACTTATCGATCACATATAGGTTTCATTCGGAAATTCGTTAATTACTTTTCCTGCCTCTTCTAATTTACAACTTTTAGATTTATTTAAATTTAACCCAAAATTTATGCGCATTTGTAATGTATATTTTTTGTAAACAAAAAGTAACCAAAGCGCCAAACTGGTTACTTGTCGGAAATCGCTTAAGTTTTTCACTTGATATGTCAAAATGCCAAAACTATGCACAGAAAACGTGGCTGGCCTGCGATGTCGAAGTGGAGCCAATGGCCTGGCATTAGGTATACGCCCTGTTGGCCGCCCGAATTGGCCCGGCCAGCAAATCATTTAAGCGCCATGGGCGTGGGGTCCAAGCGGCCTAAGCTGAGGCGGCCACGACAACAAATGTTCAACAGCTTCCTTCAAAGATCGCGACTTGGATCTGAGTCAGATGGCTGGGCTTTATTTTGCTTTTATTTTCCTGGCCGACTGTTTTTCTCTTCTCGTTTAGAAACATTGCGGATGCAGTCGCTCCAAGTAGGCAAGAAGTCGGTCCGGTTTTTGTCTTGGCCATAAACAGAGTTCGAGTTGATGTCGACTTGGATGGCGATGCAGTGCGTTACACAATGCACTTTCAGTTTCAGCTTCAGGCTCGTATTCCGATTCCAATTCCAAGCCCAATTCCGATCCGTTTGCAGTGCTCGGCCTGAGTTATTATTATATTTGTTGTTCTAAGTCCGCCTTTTCGAACCTAATTAGCATTGGATTCGCGATCACTTTTGATTGTGTCTCGTTTATCCGCCAGATCCGTGCGCATAAATCAATAATCCACTGAACCCAATCGCCAGACAATTCACTCGAGGCAACCCAGACTCGTAACAGCGATCTTGAGCTGATTACTTTTAGAATTGCCACAAAAGTTGTCATGTTTGTAGTTCTGTTTGGGTCTTATTTTAATAATTTTCTTCTTTTTTATGAAGCTTTTATGATAGAGGCTGTAAATAGTTTAATTGCAGATTAAGTTGGCCAAACTATCAGAATAATCTCCTTTTTCTAACTATCCTAAATTAAAATTTAATAATAATTGAAACATTAAATTTCACAAAAAGCAAGCATTAGTAACACTTATTAATAAATTGATTGGATTTTTTATTATTAAAACTCTTAATTGTCAGTTTCTAATATAATAAGTCACTTCAAATAACCTTAGACTTGTCTGCAATTTATCAAATAAGAAAACTATGAGCTTACATTGTAGCCTCATTCCAGCATTTACTTCGGCGGAAAATGTATTCTTATTTTGAAAGAAGTATAAGTGCGAAATGTTAGTCATCTCGCGAATAGTGAAAATTCCCAGACCATTTCCCAACAGCCACTGCAACTCGGTCTCTGCATATCAGCACGCTTACAATTGTGTGAATTATCGCATGCCATTCAGCTGAGTGAGGATTGCCAGCCAACCTGTGGCCCTAATAAGCCATAATTATATTCGGCTGATCTGGAACCCCTCGGCCTGCCCTGGGGCCAAGAAGTTCGGCAGCAAATGGACTGGGCAAACTCTAGAAACGGACCGCAACAGCGCGCACCAAAGTCACAACATCCAAACATTAACACACTGCAAACAATTGGCCATAAATCAGCATGCAGCAAATGTGCAGGGTCGGTGGAACGGGGGCTGTGCAGTTATTGTTGTCGTTATAATCAATGAATTACGTCGCATCGGTTGACCACAATTTATGGCGACTTCGAACATGAGAATCCGCACAGCAGAGTCCAAGAAGCAAATAAAAATTCGAACTGAAACCGAAGCCCCAATGCAGTTGGCGACGAGGGAGGTTGGTTTGGATTTTGCAACTTGTAACCGCATACAACAAAAGCATCCACGAATTGCCGCACGGCAACCTGCCTTGCCTCCTTAGCTCTCTCTTACATTGTCAGAAATTTGTATGAGATTCGACAAAGAGCATAAGGACTTTCGATATCGCTATAACAGGGAGATACTTAATAAAACAGATAATTAAATCAGTAAACAAAAATTATCCTTTAATCTTTTTCAATTAACAAAAACCAAGGAGATACAAAAGAAAGATTTTTCCTAAATGTTAAATGGTTTCTAGCCTAATTGTCAAGTAAAGAATATAGTTTGCCAATCCTATAAAACTAAGTAATAATTCATTACAATTTCGCTGGCTCCTCTCGAGTGTTATAAATATATAATTTTTCTCTTTTATCAAAACTTTCTGCATTTATTAGATAGTTTCATCCATATATTTTTTGCCTGTGCATTGAGTGTTTCCCTTGCAAACGTTTGTTCGAAAATCGCCGCCTGGCAAAATTGTAACGTTTGCAGCTTTGGGCAAACAGCTGCAGCGACCCAGTCCAGGCAGACTTGGCTCAGTTCCATCTGGACAAACATAGAAAACGACACATTTTCTGCAAAAAGTACAAGTTGTCGGCCAGAGGCCTAAAGTCCAGAGGAGCTGCCTTAATTGGGAATTCCGATTTAACAGAGAGGAAGATACAAAAAGGAGTGTTTTTTTTTTTTTTAATTGTCAAAACAGTGCCTTTTCCCCGGTTAAGATATTTTCACAATCTATAGAATCGTATAAATTAATTTAAATTTGTGGTGCAACTGGTTATCAACATTTAAACAATTTTGTTTTTTCATTACAAATAACAAAGCTCCGAAAAGAGGTTCTTTTATATACCTGCAAGAGATTACGATTTCATTTATACATTAATAAGATAGCTCCATAATATTCTTATTGTAAACTGAAATATAACCACATATATGTGGAGTTTGGCCACAATTAGAAGTGCAAGGATATTTTCACATTAACATCCCATTATCAGCTTTCTCTATTATACAAAATTTAATTACTTATTACTATATTCCAGACACCGATTCCTGATTAAGAAAGTCTTCCTTAGAGTCATGAATAAATTAGTTCACAAACATGCTAGCTGGTCCTATTAAGCAGCCCAGAAGTATAACAAGCTAATGAATATGGATCAAACGAAACCCCCATAAATTGCTTCAAAAATGGAGATAGTTTTTAATGCTTTCAATAGTTGTTCGATAAGTCAATAAGGAACAAAAATTTAAACTAAGGCGGCGGAGTATTTTTCTACTGGTGTTTCTCGGCACAAACAAAACAGAGTGCTTTTATACAAGCTTTTTATTTGTTGAAATTCAAATGCTGACAAAATATTTTCGAATTTGGAAAGCTGCTTTTTATATCGATTTTCGATCACTAAATGTTTGCTTTAGTTGGATTGCTTTTGTAGAATCTGGAAAAGACAATAGAAAATGCAAATATCTTTCCCGTCTGCCGGAGCAAGACAATAAGATTAGTCAATCACGACTCACGCATATCATTTAGGCTGTCAGATGGTTGGCGAGGCTGGGGCGTCCAATATCCAACAGGTTTCATTTTGCGCATTAACAAATAATTATGCCGGCAATTGCCAAATCACGGACTCAGCCCGCTGATATATAATCTGATTTTGTGCGAATGCAGCGGCAACTGCTCCGCCACTGCAGCGCCGACCCATAAAGGCCTTTCACTTTTGCGGCAGAGAGCAGATCTCACGCATGGCACCCGATCCCACTCCCGTGCGAAGTTCCCGTCCCAGTCACAGATCCATTTGCAGTCCCAGTCGGATCACAGTCACCCACGAATTGGGTCCGTACTTGCAACATTGTCAATAATCAATAGCACTGGTCTGCATGGTTTTTAAAAATGAAATGGGATCTTAATTAAAATGTATATTTTTTTTGTTGAGAGAAACCACAAATTTATTTAAAGAGAAAACTATTTACCTGAAGATTTTGATTTGTTGGAAAGAAAAATAATTTTTGTAGGGCTGTGCAACATATTGCGAAGACGAAACCCGAGCCCTGGACCCACTTCGTATTGAACTGCAGTTCAATCAGTTTTCACTGCTCCAAGCCACTGCATCTTTTCCGCGTAGATTGAGACATCAAAGTAGCCGAGACATTCCAACCTTGCAACTTCCGTTTTCTGCTCAATTTTGCAGGAAGATCACAGGCGTAATCTGAGACAGTTGGCGGTGCAAGACCGGAAAGCCCTATATATTATATGCATAAACATGGAAAGTTATGCTATTCCAAGTCATCAATCACGTTTCAAGTTTCAAAATGGATTATGCAAGCGTAATCAATTTTAGCACAGATGTAGGATAAACCGAATAGATCTCTGATTACAAGTGATGTCTTCCTCATGCTTAATAGATATTTAAAGCAATTTATATTTCCTAGATATAAGATTTTCTCAGAATATTAAAATTCGAAACAAGTTTACTATTACGAAACAAAGTTAAATCAATGCGTAATTCGTGTTTGCTTATAAATTAGAGATCCCTTTTCAAACATTTTAAAGAATTTATTGTATGCAAACCATTGACTTTGATTTCGTAAAAACAGCATCAACAATTGTGTTCTAATAAAATAATTATCATTAAAAGCAATAACAAACAAAATACTCTTTTTATTGTGATTTATAGATTTAAAGATTAAATTGAAATCCTGATTTATAAATATGATATTAGTAAGCTATCTCTGTTTGCTTAATGGAATCAACACAAAAGTCTATAAAATTTCTTTAATGGATACCATTTCATTGATTCTAAAAATCAGGTTCTTTGGTCTTCTTAAACTTCTAAAACAAACAGAACCACAATTTTGATAGACATATGACCTTTCACTAAGAGATATTTTGAGAACAATAATAAAGTGTGCAGAGTCTCGAAGATTGTTTACCGAGATCCGAACATAAATAATCGCTGATCATAGGAAGTTCTCCGGGATTTTCCCAAGATAAATATCGTTTCAAGATTTTGTTAATTTATTTAATTGTGCATTTTTAACGAGTCAAAATTTGCTCCAGTATTTTATGATCCGACTCCGGCCCCTAGAGTAACCGAGGAAGGTATTGGTATTGGTGGAGCGCCTCTGTGGTGGTGAGCGCTTCCGCTTGCCACTTTTCGAGTGGCTCGCACACACCAGCAAAGCGCACCAACACAGGCACAGAGCCCGGCCTGGCCGGGAGCTTTGGAGAGAGCGTTTCGGCCCGGTGAGAAAAGCTTTCGGCCAGCGCTCGACAACTTGGCTCAAACATGGCTCGGCGGCGTTTTCAGTTTCGTTTTGACACAAAAACTCTTTGGGGGTATAAAAGCGCGCCACTGACCACAGACAGCATCCAGTCAAAGGTTTGGAATCGCTAGTGATTCTACAATCCTTCCACAGTCTATTTTGCCTGCTACTGAGTTGATTGTAAGCCCAAGTTTATTTCGTTTGTTTTAAGAAATGCGAGCAATGCCCGAAGATGTTTACAAACTGAAGTGATTTTAAACAGTGTAGTGTGTCCCGACTTGTGCCTTTAATTTGTGCATCGGCAAAAGCCAGATAAATTGTTTTTAAAAATAATTAGATATTCTGTAATAACTGAATCGTATTCTCTGTTTTTTGCAGCCTTGGCAAGTCCCAACTGACTCCGCAATGAAAGTATTCGTAAGTACAATAGACATACCTTGTGCAATAAATTAAAAGAAAAATCCATTAGAATGTGAGACATAAACATACGTGAATAAGTTAGCTGAGGTGAAAGGGAGAATCACAGAATTGCTATTGAGTCTGACCAATTAGGGGGCAACTCCCACATATAGAACAATACCATCTGTAACTAATTTTCATTATAACAAAAGCATAAATTTAATTGGTAAATACCACACTAGTTGCCTGGGATTTTCACATGCTTCTTTGCAATGCAAATATACAATATTGTCTGACCGCCTCCAGTTACTTCCTAAAACATAGCAAACCGTTAAATTGACCGCCGCAAATGACAAACTTCAACTTGAATAACATGGCTAATAAGAGCCTGCTAACTGATCGATCATAATTGAAGTGCCGGCCAAGTCTAATAGCAGGCCGTAATCGCCTCGGTTCATTTGCTCAATTAAAGCCAGCACTCGCACTCGCACTCGCAACTCCAATGCACCGAAGAGACGCGGACTGCGCATGCGCAACATAACGCAGCTACAGGGGGGTTGGGAGGTGGGCGTGACTCTGGGCCGCATCGCTTATGCGCGGCACGCACAAATTTCACCTGACCATTTGAAACGCAAGGGAGGCCGATGAGACAACAGTCGCCGATTTGGGCGTCACACCGCCTTAACTTTCTAATGCGATTGAGTAATCGATAAACTATGCAAAAGGGGCACACAGGTGTGCTTTATCGTTAGGTAATCCCAGGTGAGCAGAATTGGTTCACAGCTACGGGGATAAAGAACAATATTATAGTAATTTCTTCTTTGGCTGAAATCAATTTTAGTTTTAAAGGAGACATTGAAATTATTGGCATCAGAGAAATCTATTAGGACAAAGTAAAATCTCATTTCATAAAGCATTGAGAGTTTAGTGCTTTTTGTAACTAACAGTGGCAATTTTATAGATGTAAATACACATCTAAATAAATACACAGCTAAAAAACTAATCAAAGTTGAATTACATTTTTGGTAGAAACCAGTTTATGTCATAAATAAAATAGATAAACAAGCTAAGATGTATATCTTAAGTAAAACCGAAGTAAATCCAAAATCCTTTGCTTTCACTACTAATACAGGATAACGAATCCCTTGCTTATACGTACTCGCCTCCCCGATCCTTTCAGATCTGCCTAGCCGCTCTGCTGGTGGCCTCGGCCTGCGCCAGCAAAACCGAGGGCGAGAAGGTGCCCCTGGAGAAGAAGCTGGACAAGCGCGGCCTGCTCGACCTGGGCTACGGCTACGGCCACGCTGGCCTGGATGTCGGCTACCTGGGACACGGATCCATCGCCGGACACGGCTACGGCCTGACCGGTCACTCCGCCCCCGGCCCCATCGCTGTGGGCCACAGTGGTCCGGCCATCGCCATCGGACACACCGCTCCCGCCGTGGCAGTCCACCATGCCCCCGCCCCGTATGTGATCAGCAAGCAGGCCAATGTGCACAAGACCATCACCATCACCAAGGGAATCCCCGTGCCCGTGCATGTGGACCGCCCGTATCCCGTGGTCCATGAGAAGCGCGTGCCCGTGGAAGTCAAGGTTCCCGTGCCCCAGCCCTACGAGGTGATCCGCAAGGTGCCCGTGACCGTCAAGGAGTACGTGAAGGTGCCCGTGCCAGTGCCCCAGCCCTACGAGGTGATCCGCCATGAGAAGGTGCCCATCCACGTGCCTGTCGATCGCCCCGTGCCCGTCGAGGTGCCCAAGCCTTACCCCGTGCCGGTGGCCAAGCCCTACCCCGTCTACGTGGAGAAGGCCGTCAAGGTGCCCGTGCCCGTCCAGGTGGACCGCCCCTACCCCGTCTACGTGAAGGTGCCCGTGGTGTCGCACTCCGTGGTGAAGCACGCCCCCACCGTGGCCGTCAGCAGCTACCCGGTGAGCAGCTACGGACACGTTAGCGGCTACGGACACGACGCCTCCGTCTACGCCGACCACCACGGCTACCACAAGTAAGCGGACGGCCCTTCCATTGGAGCGAGCGGACTTTCTGGAAATGGGCCGAGGGAAATCTAGCAACATTTTCAACCATCCACTCCCCCTGTCAGTCTCCCCTCCAATCCTACCGTCCCGAGCAGACACCAACCCTGGAAGTTCCACTTCCGCCCTGCCACTCTCTGTAGCTGTTAAGACCCCAAGACGAAGCAAGCAACGCCTTTTGTAAATTATTTCCGATCCAGCCCCCCAATGGAAGCCATTGTGCGGCACGAGATCTTGAGTTTAGGGTAAATACCAGCTAACTGTTTGTAGATTTCGCCGTCTATGGACAGCTTAGCCGGCTCCGTTTACCAGTGAGGGGTTTCCGCGCACAATGATTTGAATGGATAACAACAGAAATGTCTATGTGGAAATCTATTAAGGACAAAATAAACTAAAATTTATAAAATTAAATCCGAATGGCTTTGTCACTGGTTGGCTGCTGGAAGTACTATACAATCGGGTTTCTTGCTGTACAATGTCTTGTATATATATTTTGTAAATAAAGAGTTTTATCATTATTAAGAAACTGTCTTTGATGAAGGGTATTAAAAATATTGTTATAAAAGGATGCCTCATATATGTGAAAGCCCTGACCTATTGTCATAAATAAATCAAAATTAAAACTGATTTTGAAACATTTATATTAATGGCTTGCTTCTGCAAAAAATCATAAGGTAATTTATTTTCAAGGCTGTGAACAATTCAATTAAATGTTTCTCCATCAGCTCTATCTTTTTAAAGGCTTCTTGGACATCTTGCTTGTGATGTGTCCTTGCAGACAGCTTCCTGGTCTTAACAGCATGAGCTCCTTTCTCCATGCCAGTCACTTGGGCTGACATGACCCGAATTCGCACAGCATCAAGTAGGAAGGAAAAGTAGTCGTATGGGCTTATCAATTACAGGTGAAGTGATGTAAATACGTAGGGATGCAGAGATGAGCTACGATCAGAGTCTGACAAGACACGCGCAAGGTCGACCAGAGACAGATCCATTCGCAGAGCGACGTCAGCCGAGTTCATTTAAAAGTCGGTCGTAAATTTCAGTTACATTTAGCAGCATGCGTAGGACTGGCAGAGCAGACACTTGGCATTTTCAGCCTTTTACGACAAGTGAACGAACTTGGCGGGTTTTTCCTCATCAGAAGCCCAAATATCAACTTTCAAACTGCAAAAGTTCTTAACATGTTTGCATTTGATGAATTGAATCAATTAAGTTTAGGGCTATTTAGCATTTGTTTACGTCGAATAAAAAATAATCATAAATCCGGTTTGGTCCGTCTTGCGTATTACCCAAACGAGGGCAATTAAAACAGTTTTTCTAAGCGTGCTCACCATATATTAGAGATCAGCACATTTATTTTCGGGATGCGGTCCCCCTTCGGCTGCGTTTGTATTTGTGTTTTAATGGGGGCCAAAGCCCTCTTGGGGCCCGGTCCCAAGGACGTTGCTCGCGACAAAGACGGAACTGAAACAACTTTCTAATAAAAAGTCACCCGTTCTTGTTAATTTCTGACTTAATTTTCTTCGGCATCGATTTAGAAACAAAAGAGAGCCGATCCGCCTTGGGACAGAACTGGTTCTCTGGATCCAGCCTAAGAACTGAACCCCGCCGCGAAGGTCGCCGGCTACGCGGACCTCGTGTGCCCACATCCAAGGGGGAGTGGCCGAGGTACCTGCAGTTGCATGCACTCGTTATTCCATATCTCAGCCGTAATTTGTTGCGAATTGCACTTCTATTTGCAACGTGCTCTTGACTCTCGTAGGTGTTAGTCCGCTCCGATTCTCGCGCTGGAATACCTACATTAATTTTGATCTTGACTTGAATTGTCTTTCGGGTTACGCAACTGCAGCCATTACAAAGCGGATCTCTCCGTCAAGCTTAATTGCAGTCAAGCTTAGGGTCTAATTACGCCAAATTAGTTTGAACAAGAATGTTCAGACTAGATCAAGATTTCCTTAGCTGCATAGTAATTAAAATATATCATATATTCTTTAATGCTTAATAATTGCATAGAAGCTTAATTTGAATCTAAGGTTAATTGGAACATTGGAATATTATAGAACTCATACTAAATAATATAAGGAAAGTGATTTTGGTAGCTTGGAAAAGTTTCCATTTAAATTTATTTTAAATGGTTTCTCTCAATGCTGAGATAATAGAGAAGTGGTACAATGTATTACATTTAAAATCATAAAACATTTAAAATCATAAAAGAACCTTTGACTATGATAGTCTTAGCAACTTTGGATAATAAGTAACATATTTGTGCTGATTAAGACTTATTTGTATTATAATAATAAAAAATGTATTCCTGTGAATAATATAATATTTCCTATTTTTTATTTTTAAAGGAAACTGACGATTGTCAAACCGAAGCCTCATTATTCACCATGTAAAGCTACTACTTAGCTTATGAATGATCTTATGCGACCTTTCGTAGAGACTTCTTTTTAAACAAATGTATGTTTATTCGTAAACAAATTAAGCAGGATATGCAAGAAATATGAAATATCGAAATGAATAACTACATTTATGAGTGCAAAAAATGAATATTCATAACCAGCATCCTCTACTCCGGTGGGCTCTTAACTGGAGCACTGATAACCCATAAATCACTAGCACAGAAACCGCCCAAAATCGAAAGAGAGATCCCACTCAGGCCGCATTGATTGGCGATCGCGATCTGGGAGATCTGGCGGCGATTACGCAATAATAACCAATCCGGCCAAAAGAGAGACAAGGCAACAAATTGCGGCAACCAACGGCGGCCAATTAAAACAATATTTCTGGCGCCAAGAGAGCGGGAGAGGTGGGTGGCGGCGATCCGATGTGGGGGTGGGGGACGTACGCATATCTGCAGAGACTTAATTAATTGCCACAAAATGATGGAGACACAAGCGCAACGGCGAACGACAAAAGATGGAAAAACTGAAAACGAATTTTCGCAATTCTCGGCGACACTTTTTGCCAGCGTCTGAGAAAAGGCCACCGAAAGACGTTCAGCATGTTCCATGTTGCCAAATGCGAAACTTTTGCTCTAATGAACGACAATATAGCCAGCGGCTTTTTGAAGGTCACCGCCAACTTGTCCATCGCCAAAAGCCAGGCCGAATGCGTCTGCGACGTCAAACGGCTGTCGACCAATTGCGACATGAATTGGTTTAGCTTTAGTATTTGATTTTTCCTTTTGCCAAAATGCATGTCTGTTTGCCAGCCACGGCTGAAATCGACAAACGAAAAATCGCGGCAAAAAACTTGCACCAGTTTCTCGATCACAAAACTGAAAACCCAAAACCCAAATCCGAAACCGAAAACCAAAAACCGAAACTGAAACCGAAATCGCAATCGTAATCGAAGTCGCTGCTGCGCAAGTCAAGTGAAGCGAGCGTCTTTGGCAATCTGGAAATCCCAGTGACTCCTACCTGATCCAACCCCGTCCACCGCCATAGCCTCCATGTCCCTCCCACATGATCTCCACACATGTGTCTTCTGTCTCAGCCTGCCCTGCAATACGGCTTGCTGGTTCACTTGGCCAGCCAAGACGGCAATTGCAATGCTCGTATGTACTTGCGGCAGCCACAATGCATTTCCAGTCATTGGCATGCCGCATGATCGCATTTCAGCTAAATGCTAAGTCTGTTGACCCCGCAACGATCCAACTCATCCAACTCAACGATCCAACTCATCATCATTGGAGAGTGCATGCCTCGTTGGGGATTTCCTTTTTGAAAGAATTCCCAATAGACAAACAATGTTTCGTACTCCAAGTGACACTTCATTCCTGAAAATATTTAAGCTTTGGAAGAATAAAACTGGCTCTAATGCATTCAGTGGTTCAGTGGTGTTATTATTTCGTGAAGATCAATATTCACACTTTAGGCAAGATATCTTTCATCTTATCTCAAACAATATAAATTAGTTTCAAAAACCTTTCTCAAGTTTATTTAGTGGGAACGTTTTTATCACTATAAGAAATATAATGAAATATAAAACGATTTGCAAGGATATAAATACTACTTATTTTATAAATAAACTAGTATTTTCTCAAAGCAACATTTGCGGATATCAATTTGAATATTTCGCTTATAGATTGAGTATATTTTATCTTTTGTAATATTTTATTTATTTATTATTATTTATTTTTATACCCTTGCAGGGTATTATAATTTCAGTCAGAAGTTTGCAACGCAGT
>JAEIIL010015190.1:0-21193 GCA_018905715.1 Drosophila lini | reverse complement strand
TGCAAGGGTATACAAACTTCGGCGTGCCGAAGTTAGCTTCCTTTCTTGTTTTTTATTTTTTATTGATTTAACCTTCAAATGCATACCCTTTGACCATACTTTTGTATTTAAATGACCCAACAAAAAATCCAGTTCGGCCTTCAAATCGTCAGACTTGTTCATGAACTTATACAGTGCGGCCCATAAATATTTATACGCACAGACGCGACGACAGGATTTGACTGCCATTTGCACATTTTCTCCCCCAAAAAAGAGAAAGAAAAGAAACAAACAGATAAAAACAGAGTAAAAACCCAACAGTTTTTTGGTAAAAAAGTTGCAAATGACATTTGTCTCTCTCTCTGGGTGTATGTGTGTGTGTGTGTGATATAGACACGATTTGAATGATTTTAAACACATTAGCATATAAAATACATATGTTCGCATCGGCCTCCCCCTTTTTTTTTTTCTTGTTCTGTCAAAACTTCTCTTCTCTTGGCTGACTTTTCATGGGAGCTTGGCGTTGGGATGGAATGAATTTTCCGACAGCAATTTTCAGCATAAACATTCTGGCAGACAGACAGAACATATGCACACACTGGCACACATATGTTGCTGAAGTAGAAAGAAAATATATTTAAATACGCACACAGATGCACTGGAAAAAAGGCTTGATTTAGGACAAAAACAACAGACAAATCACCAAATTGGACTAGAACCACTTGGGAATTATAAGCCCACCGCAACAGTAGGCCATATTTTTTTTAACCACTTATTTTAGGCAAATATAGTAAATCTCTTAAAAATGCAAAAACAAAACCAAAAAGCACAGCCATTTCTTTTGGTTGCCTTTCCTGTAGCTCTGTTTTCCTCTCGCCGAGAAGTATCCAATTCCTGGCAGACTGGCAGATGAGAATGCAGCCAGATGCATCTGCAGGCCACTTAAGTCTGAGTTGTTTATTGATTCACTTGGCCTTCTACTGCTTCCTTTATTTTGGCCAGAGAGAAATTTGAATAACTTTTACTACTTTTCTTTCTCTACTCGACTTTTATTTAATGTTTTTAGGGTCCAGGAAGTCATGACTCACACACACCTTAATCGAATCAGTTTTTCCCCATTCAATTAGAATCGTTATCGTTATCGTTATTGTTATTGTTATCTCTCTCGCTCTGCCTTAATAAACTTCATTCAGATTGATCGTTTTATCGCATTTATGGTTGGATTTATCAACACTCCTGGACTTTATGAGACACATTCCGAGCAGACAAAAACAGATACCCGTTCACGTTTTATGACCCTGCAATGATTATATATCTATGCCCGATAGACTTGTGCCCGACCTCGCATTCCAGCGAAATCATTCAATCCCCTTTGCATGGCTTATTTTTCATGCAATTCACGATTCACGATTCACTGGCCCCATTGAGGCCACCCCCCGGAAAGCTCTCTGCGAAAATCAGCAAGGAATTTTCTGGGAGCTTATACAAACATCTCGATTTCGCGGAATTCCAAGTCAAACTAAGGCTTTTCGCCTATTGTTTTAAAGTTTTATAAATCAATCAATTGTGCGTGGAGGAAATATTTTATTTTATAGAGTGCACACTCTCTTTTAAGGGAAAATTCTGTAATTTTCTTTATAGATATCTAAATTGCTACTTTATTTTTAGTTTTTAAATTTACGGACGATAAGTGGCTTTTTTAGGTAAACATTTTTATGAGTGTAGTTTATGTTGTATAAGTTAAAAAAGGAAAATTCTGGTAATTTATGCAAGAAATATTAATCCTAAAATTATGTAAAACATATACTTTTTTTTACCGATTTCTAACTAGATTTTAATATGCATAATCTAAATATTTTTTAGAATTTCAAACAATATATATAATATATTTATTCAATAGATAAACAAAGGGTTCCTGAAATGTCAAAAACTTATGGCCGCCGTGGGGATAAATGGTACCAATTAGGCCATTTAACTTTTCCTTTCTTTTTATTTTTGGGAAAACACAAAACAAAATGTTTCCACTTAAATCACATAAAAGGGAAAAAGAGGAAAGCAGAGGGATGAAAAAAAAAGAAAATGTAAAAATAAAGAGTTGTTGCAGAGACAAAAAGTGAAAGCGTTAGCGCAACTGGACATCAGCAAAGAAAAACCAACAACAGCAAGAGGTCCATAAACAAATAAAGCAAATATATATTATATATACCATATATATGTAACATATATAACATATAAAACAATATGGGGAAAACAACAATGGGTGGAGGGAGCAATGTCCCGCCAGAGCTTTAAAAATTTCACTTATAAATAATGGAAAACCAACAAACAAACAAACGGCAAACAAGCAAAATGGTTTTTGGGGGAGCGGGAAATAAAACACAACACCGTCACGTAAATGGAGAAAAACAAAAAATAAAAAAAAAGTACATATAATAAAAATAAAATGCATCCAACACAGTTTTTTCAGTGAATTGAAAATCAAATTGAACTCAACTTGAAAATGAAACTGAAACGAAAAACATATTGAAATAACACCAACGACAAAATCTATTAAAGCTAGTGCTTACAACTGAAAAAAAGAAATATTTAAAAATATATTTAACATATATAAAACATTTTCATAGAGGAGAAATACTGGTAGATGAGGCAGAGTGAGTACGAGGGAATTTTAAGGCTTTTATTTAGAATTTTGAACTCGTAACAATTAAAGTTGAGTAAAAAATAAAAGCTAGTGTCTCTACTACAAAAAAAAAAAACCAGAACAAGACCCACTTTTCCAGGCTTTGCCTGTCATGTACAAGCAAAAACCAGAGAGTTTGCTATTCTAAGTTTTCTCTCGTGTATAAAAGATCTGCTGTATCCCTACTGAAATTTCTTGAAAAATACAATTACTTAGCTTTTTCGATTCATGATGAATCGCCTGCGTAATGAATTCATTCATGAATTAGTTGCCAGCTCCCAAAGATGTCAGCTTTGATTTTTATTAAGCAGAGCAGGGGACAGAAGAAGCAACCAACGGAAATCGTATCAGAGGATGGCGAAAAATTAAATTAACAGGCCGAGCAATTTCGACCATTCCCTCCACGCCCACCTACCCACTTTTCCCCATTTTTTCGTTTTTTTTTTCCGCCTGCTTTTTTCTGCTTTTCCTCCTGGCCATCAGCCATCAAAATATTTGTATATATTAGACAGTGGGGAGCAACAAAAGAAAATATGTGGAGCAAAACGCCAAAGGACATGGCCGGCATTTTTGATTTTGTTTACATTTGGCATTTTTCATATTTTTGTTTTGTCTTTTTTTTTGTCGTTCGCTTTACTTTTGGAGTTGTTTTCCTCCGCAGGGCGAAGGATGACAAAAAAAAAAGGGAAGAACAAAAACGTAGCATACATTTGAGGGGCGGCCAGAAGTAAAGCCAGGATAAAGGAGTCGAAGGAGAGACAGATCAGCTTTATCAATTAAATAATATACATATTTTATGGATTTTTCAAAATGGAAACATATCGAAATAGTTCCCAAACAACAAACAAAAACCGAAAGGCAACGAAAACAGCAATTTTGAGTCCCTGAAAAACAAACTTGTGACACACACACACACTAGAAGAAAGCGTAAAAAGGGCGCTAAGGAAAACGCAGCAGGATGTGGGGGGGTTGGGTGGAAGACAAGGAAAGGAAAGACGAAAGGGGTGGCCACAAGGCAGATGTTACCCTCTTAGCAAATGCAAGGACACTGATGTCCTCGGGCTAAGTGTGTGTGTGTGTGTGTGAGTCTTAAGCACGGAAAGAAAAATAGAAAACGAAATCTGAAATAGGAATGTATATCGAGAGTAGAATTCTAATTCTATCGATAAAAATATTGCTCTAATTATCATACTCAACATATCGATATGTTTGATATATTTAAAATTTAGATATAGAAAAGTATTTCAAATATAGAAATACTTAAAAAATATCAGAAAAATATTTTATATTTTTCCGATTACCTAAAATGTAACTGCAATACATTTCGCAGGGTTTAAATATACATTTATATATCGAAGCAGCATCGAAATGTCGATATTAAGTGTCATCCCCGAACTGCATTTATCTCTTAAATTTTAATACATCTTTGAGACATGCGAAACTTTATGAAAAAGTTTCTTGAAGAGTTTTTAATTCATTAAAAGAGGTGTACAAATGGGACTCTAAAGACCATTTCCTAATGATTTTTTGAGAAGCACTCTATTTGCTTTTCCCTCGTTTTTTCCCCAGTAGGTCGGACGGATAGTGTAGGGGTGGGAGGGCAAGAGGCCAAATCGTAGGCAAAGGCAAAGACGTGAGTTGTCTGAGCTTCTGTCTGGCACAATCAAAACAAGGAGCCTTCAGCCGGGGCAACGCAAGTCTAATTAACTGCCAGATACACAAGGACACTCACTCTCCAAGCCGCAAAAAAGTCGCAAAAGCAAGAGAGAGGTGAGAGATGTGTGAGGCTGTGAGATGGTTAGGTGGTTAAGACCTTTGTCATTGGACCAAAAACCTTCTTGAGTCTTGCTTTTTAATCCGCAAATTAAATTGAAACCTCCCAGATTTAAACAGAAAATAAATAAATACAACAAAAAATTTAGTATCTTTTAGTGCCTCTAACTGAGTTCCACTCGGCTGTAACTGTGTGTGTGTGTCCGTGTGGCTTTATCTGCTGTCTGTGTCGGTGTCGGTGTCCTGTCTGTGTGCCGTCGTCCTTGTGCGTACTCAACATTAATTGTAATCGCAATAGAGAGCAATTGTAATGGCAAATGACATAAGTAAGGGGCCACAGCGATGATACTGACAGCGAGAACGATAATTTGGTAACGATAACGATAACAATATAATAACGGAAACATAAACCGAAACAACAAAAGCAACAACAGCAATGGCCAGAGCCAACAACTTAATCAAATTGAATTTTCAATCAAATTCTATAATTATAATACTTATGTTCTCACCTGCTATATCTTGAGTTCTTTTTTTCGAATCATATTGCGGGTCCTTTTCAGGATTCAGGGATCGTCAGGGATCTTCAATATTCTAAGGGTGCCAGTAGCACCCTAGATTCCAGGTCATTGTCTTCACTTTTGGTTTCGTATGGAATTTAGGTGGGATCTTTTCAGATTATTTCAGTTTCTTCCCAGTTGATAAGGGTTTTGGGTAAGTAATTCTTTAAATTTAGATTTTTAGTTTATAGTTTTATGTTTCAAGTCTCTAATTCAAAGTTTTGAATTTCGGATTTTCTTTCGATAAGCTTAGTGTCTTTATCGATCGTTTAGTTCGATGACGATGACGTGTCAGTTTCTGTTTCGAATTCGGGGTCCAAAGCCTTGCTTTGCTTCTTCGACTTGATTAGCTCGATCAAATACTTAACGATCAGCTTGATCTGATATAGATTTGTATAGTACTGATCAAGGAAACTGTTCATTCCGATTTATTTATTGAAATATTTAAATGTTTGTTTTTATTTTGTATGATTAAAATATTTATAGACTTAAAAGCGTACTTTCAATAGCTTTTCTCAATCTGCTACTTTTCTCTAGATTATTTTTTTGTTGTTTTATCGATGGTCGGTATACTTTGATTTTCGATATTTGATCTTGTAATCGAAATGAAATGTAATTAGTGTGTCGTTAATAGTTGTATTTCATGTGAATAGTCTCGTTTTAAAGTGGTTTTTATGGGATTTAACGATTTATAATCGATGGTTCTCGATTAATTGAACTTAATTTATATTTGGTTTTGATTAAATATTTGAAACATTTATAATGATTGCTGATATCACTTCTTTTGTAGTACAGAAGTTATCTCTTGTCTGTAATTTAATTTCCTTTCTCTTGAAACGATCTTTCTAATGATATTGTTTTTGATATTGATTTCCAAATCTCGCTCTCTTCGATTATTTATGTTGTTGTCGCCTTTCACTTTGTCTCTGTTAACGTAAGTTGGTTTCACTTGATATGTTTACTGTTTGGGGAAACAGAAAAAAATGCCACAAAAAAGAAAGGGAAATTTAAATTGTAATATTTTTTTAAGATAAAAAACACTTGAAAAAACAAACACTCGGCCTAAGCAGGGAAACCGCTTCACTTGGCACTTTGAAAACACGCACAGCAAAAAACAAAGAGGGAGCAACAGCAGTAATTTTCGCGCCTTTTCTGCAGCTTTGGAGCCAAACAGCAGATTTTAAATATATACATATATATTTTTAATTGATTTTCAATTTTAGTTTTTAATTTAAATTCTTCAATTTAATTTTAATAATTTTTTTTGTATACTTTTCTTTGAATTTGAAATTGTTTGGCTTCTTCTGCGGCAGCCAAATTTTTGGCGCTCAACGACTAAGTAAAAGCTGTCGCAGTCCAAAATGTGCCTGCCACTGCTGCTGTTTCCTGCTCCTACTGCTGCTGCCACGGCTGCCACTGCTCCTGCTGCTCCTCGTGCTGCTGCTCCCGGGGTTTTATCGAGTGCCAACGAACCGTTTCCAACTACCTTCGGCCGCTAACTAGGAGCACCACGAGCTCGGCGCCTCAATTTAAACCCTTCGCCGTCGGCTGCATTGCGGAAAAGCGAGACCAGAGCCGAGGCGGGACTCGGAAAAGCCCAGTGCGCCCCCACGAAAGCTGGGCTAGCGACCTGGTTTGCGCGCCAGGAAAGCGGAAGCTCCTGCGGAGGTGTGTGTGTGGGTGGACCACTTGTTGGCATGTGCCGGGCGAGCTTTGGCACAGCCAAAGCTGATCTCTAAGTCCACGAACCAAGAACCTCCTCCACACATGGAACAAAAGCGACAATTAAGTTTAGAAGCCAGCCAATTGGAGGTAACTTTTACGAGTTCTACGTGAGTTTTTAAAGCTTTTTGACTATTTTGCCCATTATTTTGTGTAAAGTATTACAAAATTGATTAATTATTGATCAATTTAAATGACACAAATATAAGAGAGTAAATTTTAATTTTTTGTACACTTTTTAAAATAGTTGTTTACTATTCTTTAAATTATTTATTGTTAATTGGTAAAGCAATTTTGCATATTTTTGTAACATATTTTTGTAGCTTTCATTTAATTTGCTTTATTTCGTCTCATTCTGCTTGATTTCAATTAGAACCTCAAGATAAAAGGTCATTGACCCCAGCGTAAACCCATTCCACTTTCGTTCTGTGTGGTTTACCAAGTCTTAGCACCTTAAAGCCTTCACCTTTTCCAATTAAACTAGGCAGAGGGACACCTGTTTGCTTTGCGAATTAAGTTCCTCATTAACTCGATAGAATGTGTGTGTGTGTGTGTGTGTGTGTGTGTGTGTGTGCGTGCTTATTTATGCAAATATTATTGTACACTGAGCGTGTGTCAGAGATCCCACACTCGAGGTCCTAATCCCTCTTGTGCTCCTCATCCACGTGGAGCGTAATGGAACCCTTTTTCCCGACCCCCGCGAGAGTTGAAAGAATCTTTTTTGAGATTGAAATGAATGCAACGCCCCCTCTTCCCATGTGCATTCATAAAAAATGTGTCCTTTTTTTTAGCTAGGAACAAAATTCAGGATTTTTTTGGGCAGTAATATTTATCGTGGTTTAACTTCTTCAGTTGCAAGAGCTCTTTCTTATACATAGATATTTTGTTAGATATATCAGACCAATTTATTCCGAAAAAATATAGAAAATCTGGGTTCCTAGCTATATACCGGGAAAAGCTATATAATATATCGGAAATCGGTAAAACACACACAGAATAGATTTTTCCGTGGACGGAGTTAATAATAATAATAATAATTATAAATGAAACAATCATTTTAGATCAGAGGATCGATAGTTAAATAAATTTTCCATTTCAATTGAAAGCTTACAGTGCATTTAATAAGTATATATCCATTGCTTTATTTTCTCTATACATACATTTGGTTTGCCGCTGCTTGTTGTGTCTGTGTGTGTATGGTGTGTGAGTGTGTTAAGTAATTTGTGCAAAAATTTATTTAAAGCTAAGTTATACCTATGGTTGTATACATTAGGCGTAAAATATATATATATATATCGATATATGTATGTATGTGTATATTGTGCATACAGTGCGTTTCAGAACCATAAGAATATTGTGCTTAAAGTTAAGTTAAAGCCACGATTTGTAAATTCAAAAGAAATAAAGCCTTTAAGGCTCTCACAGATTTTTAATATCTTGCTCAAAAAAAATGCAAGAGTTTAACTAAAAAAACTCAAGTAAAAAAATATATTGGATTAAGTTATCTTTTACAAAAATATTAAATTATAGTAAAGTAAAAAAAAAACGTACATTTTTAAGCTTAAATTATGCTTTAGCAAATGGCGATATTGTTTTAAGGTTTTATAGCAACAACATTGCTTCTTACAGCTATGATACGCACTATATATGGTTAAACTAGAGCGGGTCGATTTTTGTATGGCTACCAAAAGGTATTTCCTGCCAGCTTTAGTATTCGATTAAAGCAGAAACATAAAAATAAGTATCCTAATAACCGAATTGAATTTCAAAAACTAATACTTTTTGGGAACTTAAACTGAGATATTAAACGTAAAGGTTAGAACTTTTCTGTAGAGTTTTTCTTTTCGATCAAAACCGACCCATTCCGGCAAGTGCACGTTCTGTATGTTCTGTGTGTATGCTTTTTCTTTTTATTATTCAGGCAGGAGCTGCTATCCATCGAATACTTTGGGGTCTTCTCTCTCCTCGAAGCGGCAATTGGATTGCAGATCGCTCAGGATAAGGATTAGGATTACACTCTCCCATCAAAACATGCCGTCCGACCTCGCCACTGGGATGAGCACAATGAGGAAGATGACAAAGTTGCGCATGACCAGCCGCCAGTCGCTGGGCACGGCATACGGCAGCAGGATCTGCGTCAGACGGTGCACCTCATGCGAGGCGCATACAAATATAAACGACGTGATGATCATGTTCAGCGTGGGAAAACCGGGCAGCAGCACAAGCACACCATGACGATCGGCGGCCAGCCAAATGTGATACTGGCAGACAAACAATTCCAGCGAGATTCGTCCGAACCAAGCAAAGAACGCCGAGTAGCGTGTCCTTAATATGCCCGATATGTTCCTCAAGACCACATAGCCCACTATCGGTATAAACAGGATGTACGAGTGTATCTCCTCGCAGTTCTGAACGTTGCGGCACAGGAAGGAGAAGGCGGTGTACACGCCCACCCCAAGCAGGGCCAGCAGGGTGACCGAGATGGAGGTGCGTCGCGCAAAGAGATTCCCATGATTGTTGTCATCAAAGACACTATACTTCTGGGCGATGTGAAAGCAGGCGGCATAGATCATGCCAAAGGCCACCGTATACCGGTCCAGCTTCCACTGGTGCCACCATTCATGCAGATCGTCGTCCGTCGTCACAAACAGCGCCTTCCAGGGACGCGTCACAAAGATCCGCTCGAAGAATACCTCTGACATGAACAGCACAGTGATTCCACCGAGACATCCTATAAACTTGCACACCAAATACAGATAATGCAACGGATTGGCGTCCACCGAGGCGGCCGAAATCCTGGGCGGCAATGCCAGCACCAAGTACACCACACACAGCCAGAAGGAGAGGAGAGGGACAAAGTAATAGAACTGATACGGCCGGTTCATGCAAAAGCACAGCAGCACGCTGAGGAAGTTCGCCCGGAACATGGCCTGGAAGAAGCGCACAAAGAGCGAGCCACCATTGCTCCCCGTCTGCCACAAATGGCTGAAGTGCGTGTAGCCGGTGAGGAAGAAGTAGCCGGAGATTAGGAGCTTAATGTGCATATGGATGGGCAGGATGCGCTGTGCCCCCGTCATATAGTATATAAGCACAACCAGCAATATCCACCCTCGCAGCTCATCCGTTTGATCCCGATTCAGGACCTTGGTAAACCGCGAATCCTCGGTGAAAAACAGGCCCAAAGCGAAGACATAGCCAACGGGTATCCAGAAGCTGAACTCCGAGTAGTATTTGTTCTCCTTCATAAAGAAGTTGGTGCGGTCACAGAGGTAGAAGTATGCCAGGATGAGGCCCAGCAGGGACAGGGATACCATAGGCGTGCTCGCTCCTCCTCCTCCTCCACGAACGCCATCCTGCGACTGATATTGCTGCTCCTGTTGCTGTAGCGGCACATACAGCGTCTGTCCTTGCAAATGGAGCATCCATCTCCTCAAACACAAGCCGCAGACCAGGCACATGCACACCCCAAACAAGGCGTAGGCCACAATCTGGAGCGTGGTGTGCGGCTCGGAGCTGCTGCAGCAGGTGCCATCGTTGTAGTTCATGTAATCGTTGCAGTACATATTCCACAACAGCTGCACCTCCAGCCGCTGTCCATGGGCGCACAGCTGATGCCCCTCGGCGGCGTTGTCCAGCAGTCCGTTGGCTATGTGCCAGGCGGATTCCCACACACTGACCTCCGTGTAGCGGAAGACGCCACGCGCCACATTGTTCAGCCGTTCGATGTGCTCGTTCTGCAGGAGCTTCCAATTGGCGGGCAACTTCTCCTCGTCCACGCGATCCGCCAGTTTCCAGAGCACACGCGACGTTTGGGCCACCAAACGATGAAAGGGTGCAACGAGGAGCGTCAGATTGGCGGCATATTGACGCAGCACATCGTCGGTGGTGTTGCCGGCCAGGAGACTGGCATAGGTGAAGCCGACCACATACACAGAGGATAGCTGCTTCTCGGCCTCCAGATGATACAGACGCTCCACTAGCGAGGGACTCACCTCCTCCGCTTCGATGTACTGGGCCAGCATGTGTAGCTTCTGGTCCTCGAAGCGGGCCGAGCGGCTGGCATTGTTGTCGTCGGTGTCCTGCTCCTGCTCCTGATCCTTGGGCAAACGTAGCTGCTCCACGAAACGGTCGTACAGCAGACGGACACTGGCGTCGCCGATGAACACAAAGTTGTTCTTGTTGTCGAAGAAGGCAAGGTAGCGCAGACAACGCCGCGTATCGCTGAAGAGGGGGGAGAGATTCCATAAGTGAGTCATGGGCCCAGGTGGAGGGGTTATCTATGCCATGATTACTCACGTGAGGGAGTACTTGTGCACCATGCAGCCGTACGGCTGCCACTCGTTGTCGCCCTTGAAGCGGCCCTTGGACAGCAGCCACTGGCAGGAGTCGCTACCTAAGAGGCGGAGACCATAACCAGGATAAATCAATAAGGAGGAGAGGCTCCTCTCTAAATATAAGAACTACCCACCATAGTTCCAATTGAGCAGGCCGTGGTAGAGTATAAAGCCCAGCACTAGGAGCAGGGCCACCTTCTTGGCATTGGTGGCGTTCAGCTGCTCCATGAACACATCAGCCTTGGTGGGCAAACGCTGACCGCCGCCGCCGGAGCCGCCAATGCAGATGCCGCCCAGCTCTGGACTGACTGGTGATGGGATTGACCCACCTCCTGATGCAGCTCTTCCAGCCGTGGCTCCTCCTGCTCCGGTTCCCCCGCCGGCGCCTCCTCCTCCCCCTCCATTGCCGCGTAATTCCCGAAGCTCCATAATTGACGACGTCCGACTCCTCCGCTCCTCTCTCCCGCTCACTGGCTCACTCTCCCTCTTGCTTGCTCTCTCTCTCTCTCTTATGGAGTGACTTTAGAGACTATTGCATGGCCGGGGCACCAGCATGTATCCTTGGACTCCTTGGCTGCTGTGTCTCTGTTGCAGTTTCGGGGCTTTATTTATTGATTTCACAGCCAAGAATGAACTTGCTTCGCCGGCCGATAGGCGCCCCGCTATCTCTGCAGCTGCCATACACCCGCCCACCCCCGCATTTCCACATGCACGCCCGCGCCTATCGTTATCGAACAGCTGATGATGGCGGGTGTCCCGGGCGAATGGCAAGCCTAGCACGACAAACAATTATCTGTTATCGTTATCGGTGCAGGCAGAAATATTTAAAACGTCAAAAGTTTTCACTAAATGTTTTAAATTCATTGAATTAAACGCACAGTCTGAGATGGTGGAGGAAAAGGAGCACCCAATGGACAACTGCCAGTTGTTTGTGCAGCTGCGCAACCTATTTCATGCCTACGGCCTAAAGACGAAGGGCCTAAACACATTCCTCTATTGGAGCGGTAAGCTCTTTTTTGATTTTTCTTCCTTTTTCGCAGTATAACATGTTTTTTTTCTTAAGGCAACGAGGAGCACATTGATGAATTATGTACACAAGTCGTCCAACTGCTGGTGGAGCACGAACTGGTGACCCAGAAGCCTCATGCCAAACGCCCAAATGAGCTGCAAACACTGCCGACCGGCCCCGAGGCCATATCGCACCTGCGCGGCGTCCTCATCCTATTGCTGGTCAACACGGCGGTCATTACCAACGGCAGTCAGTCCCCGTGGAGCCTGCAATGTCAGCATTTGTGCCAGCAGTTGCCCCAATTGCCACAGTTCCTCACCGTGGCCATTGCCATGCGCTGCGGTCTCCAGCAACCGCTGCTGGAGTTCCTCGAGTGCGGCCCCCGCTGGGCCACCGTCCAGTATTATGGTTCTCTCAACGAAGCCTTGGGCCATGTCTCTCCAGATCGGATGGACGCCTTGACATGGATTTCGGGCACTTTAAAGGCTGCCGGTCGTGCCTATTTTACAGATATGAATGAGATCCTGATCCGCGAGATGGGCAGGATGCTGCAGCGTCACTTGCTCGATTCGGCCGAACGCCTCCAGGAGCTGCGTCCAACGCCACGCAAGGTGTACCTGGCCAAGTCCATGGAGATGCTCCTTGAAGTCATCCTAGAGGCTTTAGAACCACCCGGACAGCCGGCATACTTCAACACCTACAATAGCCTGAGTCTGGAAACTGATCATCCGCCGGGTCAGTCATACTCCCCGAGCGATTGCAAGCCCTACGCCAAAATCCTAATGGATGCCTTGCAGCGCATCGTGGAGAAGGTGTCGGTGGATATATTCATGTATTGGATGGAGATACCATCGCCTTGGACCCTCTACAACTACCAGACCCTCATCTGCCACCAGTCAGCGGCGGTGCTCAAGGCGGTCATCCCGTACCAAGAGCTTGGCAAGCACGAGGTCTGCGCCCAGCTTCTCAACTTTGGCCAGTCGGCTTCAACGTTCGAGGACATACTGGCGGGCCAGAGCATCGGTGAGCTGTTGGCCTTCCTCGATGGCGATTTGGGACCCGTCACCAAAGAGCAGCTGCTGCTGGGTCTGGAGTGCCTCCTTCAGCGCCCGATTGCCCTGGGCAACGATGAGTGCGTGGAGACAATGGCCAAGCATGTGGGGCTGCTCGGCCCGAAGCATGCCAAGCTTATACTCAAGCATTTGGGTCAAGTCGAGGAGGCTCGAAAAGCGATGCTAGATATAAAGTCGGAGAAAATGGAAGAGGTGTCCACAATGAATATAGAGTTGGAGAAAATGGAAGAGGACGAGGAGGAGGAGGAGGAGGAGAGCGACGGGGAGGAGCAGGAGGAATATGATCAACTGCTGCACCTGGTTCTCCTGCCCATATACACCCAGTGCCGCCTGCAGGACAAGATCCTTTTGCTACAGTATCGCGATGAGTTGGGCATCACCAAGGCCTTCTCCTTTGAGGCACCCAATCATCAGGAGCGTCGCATCAGCTTCTTCAACAATCTCAATAGCCGCAACCGGAGCGTAGAGCACCAGTTACTGATATTTTTCTTTGAGGAACCCAACGAATCCTGGCTGGCCCTGGCCAAGTTGGGTATGGCACATTCCCGATTCTCCGACTACTTTTGGCACATGGCCATGCACTGTGCCCAGCACGCGGGCCACCAGATGGCTCACTTGGCCTACGAGCTGCTAACTGATAATGACACCCTGCTCAAGGGCAACGCTTTAAACTTCCTGCTCTCCCTCTACGTCCACCCGTTGATCCTGAACGGACTGCTCAAGCTGCGGGCCAATACCTATCGTCTCAGCCTGCGTCATAACATTCTGCCCTATAGCTTGGAACAGATCAGAGCTGCCCA
The DNA here is from genome assembly GCA_018905715.1 of Drosophila lini. NCBI lineage: Eukaryota > Metazoa > Arthropoda > Insecta > Diptera > Drosophilidae > Drosophila > Drosophila lini. Next base: position 7,266 of record JAEIIL010015190.1, on the reverse strand, counting down.
ATCGGACTTTCTCGTGGCCTTTGGCGATGGCCTGTACGCGTTTGCCGCGAACCTTAACTATACCGTACTGCGACGCATTCTGCAGCTGCTCAAGCAGCTAAAAGCCGTTGAGCAGGAGATTCAGGTCTGCGGTCGTCGGCAGCTGCTGCAGATGCGCCGAGAGTGCTGGCGCGACTCCAAGGCCGAGGAGGCTGTGGTCGAGGCCATGAACTATGTGGAAATGCACCAGCACCTGCCCAAGTGGCGCAAGGCTCACATACCGCTAGCCACACAGCTGCTGGCCACCATCGATGCACTACGCTACACTATGGCCACCTTCGATTGGGAGCGCGTGGATCTACTCGGCGAGGTAGTGAGCTACTGGCGGAAGAATACCAATCCTATGATGTTCCTCGATACAGGTGAGTTGCAGCGATGTAAAGAGTACCTTTTAGACTGGTTATTATTTTCGTTTTCTTCTATAGAATTTCGCGAAAAGCTTGATGCCTGTGCCGGCTACTTGCAACACCAGGAGTTCCTCACCGCCGAGCTGCCGCCGCCAGATGATCCCAACTACCGAAGCGAAATTATACGCTGGGTGACGCAGGCTAGCGCCCATGAAGCCACCACACTCTTTCGCCAAAGCATCGCATCGCGCACCGATTATGTTCTCTTCTTTGATCTCGCCAAGGCCGTGGAGCACGACAATTGCAAGAACTCCAATGAGGCATACATATTCCTCTTTAGCTGCTACGTGAACGCCTGCATTGGGTGCACACGTGGCCGCAAGGGCGCTTCCAAGAAACAAGAGTTGGGTCAGCGGCTGGCATCGATTGCAAGCCGTTCGCCAAAGAGAACACTGTTGGAAGTGAGGCAGAAGATGGCCCTATTTACCGCCAGCGGCAAGACTAAATCCGGATAAAGCATTTTCAACATTATTTAATAATACTTCACATCCTTTAAAAGGATACAATTAAGTTTTTGAAGAATTTAAACATTAAATTTCGAATATACATATTTTGTATTTATATTTATTTTTTAGGTTTCTGTGGGTGTTTTTGTATTGTGTTAAGGTTTACTATAATTTTTCTGTTTCAAATTTTAAATTTAAATTTCTGTCAAGCGAATTTATCGATTAATGCAATTTGAGATGGAAGGTGTGTGGCTGGTAATGGGAAAATCACAGGGAATAAACAAAATATTTAAAATTCTATCTTATAAAGCGACTAGGCGTAAATTAATGAAATATTTTAAACCATTAAGCAATGAAATTTACGGCACTTTTTGAAACTCTATAACCGATGTTTACTATCGTATCATCGATGATGATGGAACTATCGATAACATCCGTTAGTCTCATCTCTAAATTGACAGGCGTTTTTCTGACAAAATTTGTGGCTTTGCGTATGAAAATTAACGAAAGGAAAACCCGAAAACGTGAAAAACATTCGACTAGACCGGAGTGGAAAACTAGCCGAAGGTAGTGAAAAAACGCACGTTGATCGTAGTTTTTTCCAAAATAACTGCACGCGACTATAGAAAACCGCTGTGCGTGTGTTAGTGTGAGTCTCTCGGCCATTCCTTTATTTTTTTTTGTCCGTTTTCGCAAGCGTGTGTGTGTGGTCGCATCAAATTTACCGATATTCCGGACAGTGAGCGAAACGGGCGAGGAAAACGCGCAGTGTGAAAAGGAAATAACACGGGGGGAAAAACGAAGAAAAAAGCCAACGAAACAAGCAAAATTTGCTGCAGAAATAAAAACAACAGCAGGCATTTAGTTCTGTTCGGAGAGCATTGGCGAAAAAAACGCAAACGTAAGCGAAAAATCAAGCATCCGTGTCTCACCTCTCTCCCTGTCTCTGTCACACAGCCCCTGCCTGCCCCCTGTCCCTGGCCCTTTCCCTGTTTCACTCTTTTTTTTCTCTCCCTATTTATATATGTGTTAAAAATATATATACGTGTGTGTGTAATTCAATTCCGTGTGCATTTCCTTAACAGCCAACAACATCATCAAAAAGGACGAACCGCACAAACACAAACGGAAATTTAACTTTAAAAAAAGAGGAGCGCAGAGCAGCGCCGCGACACGAACAACAACAACAATCAGCCAGCAGTAGCAGCAGAAGAAGCTTCAAGAGCCGCCAAAATGAGCAAGCCACTATATGAGACCCCGCTGACCATTGACCCGGAGCATGAATTGCGCTTTGTTGGTAAGTGAACGAAAGATTATTGCATTCTGTGTGTTTTGGTGGGAAGGTCGCCGCATATCGACCAAAGAACTAACGCCGAATTCACCTCCAATTTGTTGCAAATTCGCTTCGAAGGGCCGACCGACCAGGAGCAAACTGCAAAGTTCGCTCGCACGCACACACGCGCAGCAGGCAACGCGTTCTCCCCTGCTTGCGCTCTCACTCGCTCTCTCGGCTCTGTGTGATGTGTGCTCTCTCTCTCTCGTTTACTTTCTTTTGCAGCTTATCAATAATATCCGTTGTTTTTGTTGTTCTCGCGTAGGTTTTTTTTTCTGAATTTTTTGAGGTCTACGTGTGTCGTCTGGTCTTCTTACTTATCACACTCTTCGCCCCTCGGCCAAGTTTTCTGATGCCGGCAGCTGGCGTCGCTCTGTTTCTCTCTTCACTCGATTGCCTCTCCCTCTCGCTCACGCGCTCTCACTCAGGCTCCCGCTCCCGCCCGCTCTCTGGCCCTCTGTTTTTGGCTAGCATTTTATTTTTATACGCAAAAACTTGTCATGGGCCATTTTAATTTTTTCTTGTATTTTACTTTTTGAATTTTGGCCAAAAAGCAACAGCAGCAGGAGCGGCAGCGGCAGCAACAACAATGCAATATGACAGCAAAAAGCACTCGCTGCACAGTGGACAGAAAATTCACTAAACGCGCGTAGAAGAAAATTGTATTTAAATGAATAATAGTTGATGTACCTGCAACTTTTTATCAGCATATTAAATATTTTATTAACCATTGTACTTTTTAACTAAACTATAAACTATTGAGGCAGAGCAATTTAATACGAAACTTATAGCGAGTGAAGTTTTTGCTTTTCAATTCCACTGTGCGCAAATATTTTCATATTTGTGTTAGAACGCATTTGTGTCTGTGTGTGCCTGGGCCTTAGCCCCATTCTTTTCCCCAACACCACCCCCCTCCCCCCTTCGTTTGATCGTTGACTATTGTGGGTGGTGCCCTGGTGTGCGAGTGTTTTAGGGCAAACAATGGAAGGGGGAGCTAGTAGCAAAAACACATGCATGACGCTACGACTTTGTCTAATGAAATTTCCTTGAAGCACACACACACATCCAAGCACGCATAACACGCACGCACACAACGGCGGCCATTTAAAAAGCAGGAATTCGTGTTACTTTATTTTGCGGTGTTTTGCTTCCTCTTGCCTCTCCCATTCCCATTCCCACTCTCACTCTCTTTGTCACTCTCCCGTAAGGAAAACGGAAGAGAACTTTGGGGATATGTCAAGAGACCACGATCGATTTCTAATTGGGACACAAAAAACGAAATTTTTCAAGTATTTGTTAAAGTTGTTGATACCCTGCAATTAATTACTAGTACATGCCTAAGTACATAAATATTTATCAGATATCAGGGGAACATTTAAGCTGAATGTTGAGGAAATACTTAATATTTTAAAACTTAAATTTTTGCTGGTAAAAAATTAATTTCAGTGTTATTAACACATTTTACTATTCTCGTTAGTACATATATTATATGGAAAAACACTTAATTGCTTAATAAATAGCTAACTTACTCTTTTTATTGCTTAACAAATTGATTAGTTGCTGTTCCTTTGCCTTAAATAATATGTATTTTACTTAAAAAATGGGGATATGTGGGCTTAGCTCAGGACCACCCAGTTCTTAATTAAAATTTTACTATTATTTTATAACTACATTTTTTATTAATTCTAATTTCTTAAATGATTTCTCAAGGACGTTATATACTCTTAAAACTTCATTCCATGGGTATTCGTTCCTCTCTCTGTATCTCCCCATTATTTTTACCAAGTGTTTCTATTTTCTTGTTTTTATGCCAATTGCCGATTTTGTTTTGCTTTTAATTCAATTAATTTGAACTTGCTTTTGGGCCCAATGACGCAATGGGTGTGACGTGACACAAGAACTGTGGAACGAAGTGGAAAGTGGACGGAATTTGGGGGGGTGCAAATGCCGCCAATAGAGTGTGACTAATCGAATGTGTTTTGCCTATCCTTTTCCTTATCTCATTATCGTCTTCTTTGCAGGACCCTTCAATCGGTCCGTCGTCACAATCATGAGTCTGCGCAACAATTCGGCTTTGCCCTTGGTCTTCAAGATCAAGACAACCGCCCCGAAGCGCTACTGCGTACGTCCAAACATTGGCAAGATCCTGCCCTTTCGCTCGACCCAGGTGGAAAGTGAGTATATATTTGATATCTAAATGTAATATCCATCCTTATATGAATACCATTTACAGTCTGCCTGCAGCCATTTATCTACGATCAACAGGAGAAGAACAAGCACAAGTTCATGGTGCAGAGCGTCCTGGCACCCACGGATGCCGATTTAACCGATTTGAATAAATTGGTAAGTAAGCCAGCATAATCCCCCGTGCCTCATACAAATATTTATTTCCTTTTCGCGTGCAGTGGAAGGAACTGGAGCCGGATCAACTGATGGACGCCAAGCTAAAGTGCGTATTTGAGATGCCCAACAGCGATGCGAATTCTGAAAACACTAGTGGCGGCGGTGCCGGTGATATCGGCGTAGGCGGCGGCACCGGCAGTGCCGGCGGTGGCAGCGCGGGCGCCAACACCAGCTCAGCCAGTGCCGAGGCGCTCGAGAACAAGCCTAAGCTATCCAGCGAGGATAAGGTGAGTTTTATCTCGTCTCCTTTCTTGCCTCTGTCTGACTTCTTGCCTCTCATTTTCCATATATAGCCCTCGAATTTGCCAGATACAGGAGAGTCTGTGGAGTCGATGGCCGGGACGATTAATGCTCTGCGTGAGGTCAACAGCAACCTGCGAAAAGAAAATCTCCACTTGAAGGTAGGTCCAGCCACGCATTAAATACTTTTGTTTTCGTTAATATCGATATATGTATTAACAGAAATTGCTTGTTTTTCGGTTGAAATAAACCAGTGATAATATCGGATATTGTTTATCAATGGGTTCAATTCAATTTCCGAGTTAAATAACAATGAATCAGTATCAGTATTAATGAAAAACAAGTTCCTGGTAATCAGGGCCTGTTCTGTACTTTCTGGATACTTGATGATGTTTAAATTCATAGATTGTTTGGATATTAATTTACTTTCTCTCTGTTGCAGGATCAAATCACACGCTACCGCAGCTCGGCGGCCATGAAGCAGGTTAATGAGCCCTATGCCCCAGTTTTGGCTGAGAAGCAGATTCCAGTCTTTTACATTGCAATTGCCATTGCTGCGGCCATCTTGAGCCTTTTGCTGGGCAAGTACTTTCTCTGAATGCCATAAACACCACAACACCAACGACAGTAACACCTAACATGCAACGTGCAGCAGCAGCAGCAACAACATGCAACAGCAACACCATCAATCTACAAACAGCAGCAAGCAAAGCAACAACGAAAGGCAACCAGCAGGGGCATTCAAAACATCATGTAAAAGCTGCACCATAACAACAGCAAGAAAACAAAGCTAAAAAAACAAAAAAGACAAAGACAAACAAAAAAGTTAAGAAATTCATAAATATATATATTCGCAAATGGTAAAATCCCTACTTCAAATGAAGGCTCCAATTTTTTTTTATTGCATTTCTTTTTTTCGTTTCCCAGTTTTTAATATTTTACATTATCTCTTACGTTAAAAATATTACTTGAAAAGTGATTTACAACCTATATATATATATATTTGTCTTAGTCGTTTCAAATATGCATTTCGAGTTGGAAAATATGGAGAAAATTTGCGTTGAAGTATTTTTAAGAAAAAAAAAAGAAGCTTAATTTAAAACCCAAAATTAAACACACACTATTCTATATATATATATCCATTTGTTTCTCGACACCGAATAAAATTGAGTTTTATAAATATTTTTTGTTTAACAGTTTGGCTTTTTTTTTAGTCTTTATCTTTTTTTTTTTTTTGTTTTTTTTTTTTTTTGTTTGAGAATGTAAGAGTTAAAACCAATAAAAAAATAATAAGTAAATAAAAAAACTTCAGCAAGTTGCAGAATAAAAAAATAAAACCAATCAAAGGAAAAAGCTTCAAAAATATGAAAAACCTCAAAAAAAAAAAAACTAAAGGAAAATGCTCTGCCAGGCCGACGCTCTCTAAGAAAAAACTAAAAACAGCTGCTTCACCCTCCTTCCTACTACCTTTCTCAAGCCCAGATCGATTATATATATGATATATTATATAGAATATATAATATATGTATATAACAAAAGTCATTTAATGTTTTCGTTTGGCATTTTGCATTTACTTTCATCCCCACACACGCTATATATATTTATATATTGTACGATTATAATGAATTTATATAAGCAATTTGTGTTGGATCATCGGCGAGTTATATGCCTGGATGTCAAGGAATAAAGTATATATCTACCTTGAATAAGGTCAGCAGCAAAAATCAATCAATCAATCAAGTTTTTTATGAAAAATGTGACGACAAGACACCTATCCTACCCTACATAGACTTGTAAAAGCTCCCTCGCGGGAGGAAATCCTCGGTAGATGGAGTTTGGCAACTACTTGTTCTCCTCAGTTTGTGGTTTCTTTATCCGTTTTCCTACATATATAGTTTGCAAAGCATCGGAAGGGTATATAGATTTAAACTACATGAACACAGACACGCATGAACGCTGTATTTTCATAGGCATGTGGACAGAAGAACTCGTATTTAAATGTTTAACTAGAAATACAGAAGGAAAACCTAAAAATAAATGAAAAAAGAAAAGAAAACCAAGCAACTCATAAGCAAAATGTACTTGATGTCAGCTGTAGCAAATAAAAGGAAAACCATATATTATAATAAAAATAATAATAATTATAATAATAATAAATTGTGAATTGTTTCGGTACATTTAACAACAAACCACATTTCAGAGCATTATTTAATTGAAATCCAACACACAAGACACACTCCGCAAAGGCTCCTTCAGAAAGAGAGAGTGGGAGATAGAGAAATAGAGAGAGAAAGAGTCTCTGGAGAAGGCGAAGGAGCAAGGAGGAAACCACACACAACACGCCCAAGACGAAAACAATTATTATAATAATATTTACAGCATGGAATCTTACAAACTA
>JAEIIL010015186.1:0-33286 GCA_018905715.1 Drosophila lini | reverse complement strand
GAAAGAATAGTTTTTTGTAGAGTGAAGAGCTTTATATTCCCTGTTTTGTGAGATATGTTAAGGTTTAAGTTTTTTTATATTATTAAATATTTTTTCTTTAATATTTGAAGATTTTAAAAGCTTGGAAATTGCAATTTAGCTTTGTAATCTTTTTAAAAGCAAATTTTCTTTAATAGAAAATTAAAACTTTAAACTGGAATACAAACCTGTTATAAACTCTATTATACCCTCTCTAAATGGTAGTCAATACCCTTTAGTTATCAATTCAATCTTGTGTTATTGTCATTATTATTTATTATACACACTTATTTCTTGTTCGCGCGGTCTTCGCTCCTCAAATTCGTCACACGTTCGATCGATTGCCTTTTTTAAATTGCCACTGATGACTTTTCATTTAGGTTGAATGCCACAACACAATGTACAATGTGTGTGGTGTGTGTGTTTATTTAAAGGGGTGTGTAGGGTGTCTGGCCCCGTCTCCCACGAAAAAGAGCTTAAAGTTTTGGCTGCGCATTTCAATTAAGGCCACAAAGACCTTGGTTGCCCCAAAAAAAAAAAAAAAAGAAACCCTCTTTTCCTCTGTTTAGAAACGTTAATAAATTCCACACAATGTTGTACTATTTTTCCAAGTATATTCTTTCTTTATATTCAACCAGTTCCTGCTGCAAAAAGTGATTTAATCGAAAATAAAAAAATATATATTAAAAAAAAAAAAAACAAGCGGAAAGAGCGCGAGGGAGCAACGCTTTTGGAAGAACGCAATTTGTGAATATTTTAATCGTGCATTCACTTTGCGCCAAAACAGAGAGACAGCGGAAAAAGAAGAGTTAATTGAATCAGAAAAACAATAAAAATAAAATAAACTAAACTGATAAAGTTCAGCGGCATGTTTGCCAGCAGCAGCAGCAGCAGCAACGGCGGCGGTGAGGGCGGCAGCAGCGGAGGAGGAGGAGGCAGTGGCGTTGGCGGTGTCAATAGCTCCGGCGCCAGTGGCAGCATTGAGCTGTTGTTGCCACCGAGCGGCAGCAGCAGTATCAGTGGCAGTGCCAGCTTTAGCAGCAGCAGCGGTACCAGCGGCACGCACAGCACAGCCTGCAGTGAGAGCAACAACATAAATAATAACAATAATAATAATCACCAACAACAGAGCTTACAAATGAATGGTAATAGCAACATGAACAGCAACAGGAATCACAGCATTAGCAATCCAGTTCAGACTAGCAGCAGCAGCAACAATAATCACAGCAGCAGCAACATCATCAGTGGCATTTGCAACAGCATTTGGCGTACCGCAACATTTGGCAGTGCCACTCCTGTAATTAATCCCTTGCCAAATGCAAATCTTAATCCTAAGACACTGGAGACAAGCAGCAGCAGCAGCGGCAGCAACAGCGATAGTTCCTCGATGAGCTCCTCCGAGGAGCAGCAAAGGACACTGGGCAACCATACGCTCGAGCTTGATGAACAGGCAGTAAGAACACAAAGGGAAAAACCCTCCAAAAAGATCATAATGCCACCACCTTCGCTGACCATTTATGATATGATATCATGCCTGATCCAACCAGCATACTGTACATAAAGACACCAAAACCAAATCAAATCGAATCAACCCAAAAGCCAAGAAAAAAAAAGAAACTCAAGTTCCTTCTTTCTCTCTCTAGCCTTTTCGAGATTCCTCCCCTCCATCAATTAGTTTGTTTTGTTTCCAGACTCGTATTTATTCAATTCGATCTATTGGTTTTCATTAAAGCCATTTCTTATATTTGCTTTTTTTTCGGGGGCGAACCAGTTGCCGAGGCATTCCAGTTAATAATATTATTTAGCCATCACATTTTCAATTGGAAAACGATCACACAGCTGCAGAAGCATTTTAGTTGCCATCGCTCATACGTCATGTATGCTCCGTTACCGTTACAGCAAACATTCCTGGGCGCCACCGAACTGGACGATGAGTTAATCAAACAACTGCCAAAGGAGGTACTGCTGCGCGTCTTCTCCTACCTGGATGTGGTCTCACTATGTCGCTGTGCACAGGTAAATGAACTAAACTTGCTTCTGCTTCCCAGTTGGATACTAGTTTCAGAGTCGCAGTGGTCTTAGCAGACCCCCCATATGCGTTTCTGTACTAATGAATTTTTCATTGCGCTGCTTTATTCCAGGTATGCAAATATTGGAATGTGCTGGCCCTCGATGGTTCCAGCTGGCAGAAAATCAATTTATTCGACTTTCAACGTGATATAGAGGTGAGTTCTGAAAGGGAAATTTGCAGTTTTTTACCAAACATAATATTATACTAAATATAATATTATTCTTCAAAAATCAGGGTCCAGTGATTGAGAATATATCGCAGCGATGCCGCGGTTTCCTCAAGTCACTATCGCTGCGTGGCTGTCAGTCGGTGGGAGATCAGTCCGTGAGGTGAGTATCCACCTACCTTTCTAACCATATTATTACCCTTCTAAAAAACCCCTCTATATGTTACAGAACTCTAGCGAATCACTGCCACAATATCGAACACTTGGACCTGTCCGAATGCAAGAAGATAACCGATATATCCACACAGTCCATCAGCAGATATTGTTCCAAATTAACGGCCATTAATTTGGATTCGTGCTCCAACATAACCGACAACAGCTTAAAATATCTATCCGATGGCTGTCCCGTATGTTTAATTTTCTCTAGTATATATAAAAAAGGTCTATGTACTAAGTCCTGGCTATATACCCCTAGAACCTCATGGAGATCAACGTGTCCTGGTGCCATTTGATCTCCGAAAATGGCGTCGAAGCGCTGGCCCGCGGCTGCGTCAAGCTGCGCAAGTTTAGCAGTAAAGGTTGTAAACAGATAAATGACAATGCCATAATGTGCCTGGCCAAATACTGTCCCGATTTAATGGTGCTAAATCTACATAGCTGTGAGGTGAGTATAATTAACTTTGATATACTTAATAGAGAATTATTAATGGTTTAATTTTGCAGACCATAAGCGACTCATCGATCCGGCAACTGGCTGCTAATTGTCACAAGCTTCAAAAACTGTGCGTGTCCAAGTGTGCGGATCTCACCGATCTCTCGCTCATGTCGCTATCGCAGCACAATCATCAGCTAAACACCTTGGAGGTGTCCGGTTGCCGCAATTTCACGGATATTGGCTTCCAGGCGCTGGGGCGTAACTGCAAGTATCTGGAGCGAATGGATTTGGAAGAGTGCAGCCAGATTACAGACCTAACGCTGGCCCATCTTGCCACCGGATGTCCCAGTTTGGAGAAACTAGTAAAGCTAACTATTTAATTTATAAGAAATGTATCTTTATGTATATATATTTTTCCTGTAGACCCTTTCCCACTGTGAACTCATCACGGACGATGGCATAAGGCACCTTACCACCGGCAGCTGTGCCGCTGAGATTCTGTCAGTCCTCGAGCTGGACAACTGCCCATTGATCACAGACCGAACGCTGGAGCATTTGGTGTCCTGCCACAATCTGCAGAGGATCGAACTATTTGATTGTCAGCTCATCACCCGCACCGCCATAAGAAAGCTTAAAGTATAAGCGTGAATTTTAAGAATAACAAAGTAAATATGTTGATTTTGTGTTGTATTTTTCAGAACCATCTACCAAATATCAAGGTGCATGCCTATTTTGCACCCGGAACACCGCCGGCGGTGACCAGTGGACATCGACCGCGCTATTGCCGCTGCTGTGAGATTCTCTGAGATACGGCCATTGGCTTTGCCAGAAAGATAATGCGCAAGACAGCAACTGACTGATGCTGGTGGCCGGTGTGCATCGTCATGTTTGCCATGTTGTTCAGTTTGACCATCGTTTCGATGATCTGCATGCATATGCTAGGACTGCTCGATGCGGCGATGCAACAGCAGCAGCAGCAGCGGCATTAAAACGCAAAACCTAATCTTAGTTTTAGTTTTTTGAGAGCAAGTTTTTTAAAAACTTGCGACGAAAACCAGCATCAAATTGTGATTATTTTATTTAATATTGCTACTATGTTAACTAGAAGACCCCTCAGTTTTGTGAAATCTGTGTATTAGCGTGTCCCCTCTCACCCTAAGAGCTCTGTGTTTATTTGTTATTAACTTGCAGCCCGACGAATTGCTAGCTTAATAATATAGTAGCCCCTTGTATATATAACTATATATATGTATGTATATCTATCAGCTTCAGGTCGTTCCGCTGAATGTTCTGTGTCTAGTTTTAGCGAAATGCAATTGTACTGGGATGCCATAGAAATTGCTAGGGGTTTTCAAAACCTTGGGGGACTTGGTTTAAGAGTATGAAGGAAAATTAATTAATATTTTATTTACAAAGGTTTTGAAATTATTTTTAAATCTGTGTTAATTTCTGTGGCATCCCTGCTGAAATGCGTTTAGTTTTAAACTCTATTTTTCGTCACTCGCATGCGCCTGTATTAAATGTTTGCTAAATTATAAACTAAATTATTGAAAACACCATCTGGATTAGGAAGGGATTTTATCACTCACTCCGGAACATGTCGATAGAACCACAAAGCGTTCACATAAATACACAAAACATAACAGGAAAGCCACAGAAATCGCTGGGAGATATGAAGTGAAAAATTATTTAAAACTATTATTTTAGTTTTCAGAAGCTTTTAAAGTATTTTAACCCCAAAGCGATTTCTGTGCTGCATTCCCCGGTATATATATATATATCTATATGTACTTGATCGAGTCAAGTCTAGTGCCAGCAGAAAATATGTTCAGCAAATTAGCATTATTCTGTATGTATAGCCATGTATATTACACAACGAACAAACGAATGGATCATCGTCTGCCCTACCCACACATCAAAATAACTAAATAAATCGATATAGAAACAACCAGTCTCACTTAGAAATTCAGGAAGGTCAAGGGAAGCTCTATTGATTGTAATATCTCTTGAAGTAAAAGAAATCAAGATTCTAAAATAAATAAAAAAAAAAAACTAAATAAGTTAAAGCACACATTTCCAATGGATTTCAACAGCTTTAGAGTTTTCTGGTGGCACTTCTGATTTATAAAGGGTATATATATTTTGTAAAAATCTGAAAATTGAGGGTTCCTTAGCTCACAGCTTAGGTCAACAACACACTACTAATTAGTTTAGTTTAATTATACGCTTGGATTTTCGATTTCCACAACCGAAGGTTTCCCCTCTGAACTATGTATGTATATGCCCAAATCCTCAAGAGATCGAACCGAACCCGAGCTGTGAGCTGAGGATATAGCCCTCAACCCATTCCGATGCTCACTTAATCCTAGGAACCACTCCCGAAACACAGATAAGCACAATAAACGCAAACAAACGATGCCAGATGAGATATTTTCCTGATTTATTTTTTATCCTCTCTAAAAAGTTAAGCTAAGCAAAATGTGTCATACAAAAAACATATATCTACCATATATTTTCCTAGCAACAAAAAATAAAAACCCAAAACAAAAAGTCAAAGTCGTATTTACACAGAAAATAAAATTTAAAAATTAAACAAGAGTTGTAAGTTGCGTATTTTAACGGATCTTTATATCTGTCTCTTGTAGTGTGTTTCAAACTTTGTTTTCAAAACTGTTTAACAAACAAAATCAACTAAAAATCACAACTGATATGTATTAATTTAGAGTTAGAGTTAAAAAACAAAAGCCGAAAATATATATATATACATGTATATGGAAAGTTCCGTACCACACACACACAAAAAATAACATTTGGTTCAATAAAATTTACATTCAAAAAGGAGAAATAAATATTATATACACCTATATATATATTATGTATATGTATTACATAAAGGCTTTACAATGCAGACTTATATATTTACATTATATGTACGTGTGTAGTTTTGCAAACAAAAAGTAATACACAAAATCACTCGGAAATTAACAAGATTTAATATGACTAAAAGAATAAACAAAAGAGAAATATGACATTTTAAACTGAGAAACGTTTAACATAAACAATATTTTAATTATCAAGAGGGTCGAGTGTTTAATTTTCTTGAAGGGGGGATTGTATTATTATTTATTATTTTTTTAAATTTATATTTTGCCTTGCCTTTTAGCACCAGAATCAGATTACAAATTAAATATTTCAATTACAAATTTAAATATTAAAAATATAACTTCCAAACTAGTTCCGTGTCATACAGCATTAATGCCTCAACGCAGTTGGGATTTCCACCGCACCGCAGTACTGCCACACTGGCACGCCCACAGCTGGTCTGGTCTCACAGTCTAACCTACTGTGTTGTTGGGGACGAAAAAACGAAAACAAGAAAATAAACAATCAATTTTGGCAGGCCCGTTGTGCGCGATAATAAAGTGAAAATTATGCGAATCTCGAAAGCCGCGGCGAAAACGCAACGCGATGATGCTGCCAATGAAAGTGTAGGCGCGGCTTTTCCCGTTTTTCCACGCCATCAACGGCTGCAGCAGTGCACTTATTCCACCTGTGCTGGCATTTCCACCGATTTTTTCGCCAGTGGAGCTGCAATGGCGTCCAAGTTGAGAACGATCAATTCCGGTAAATAGAACGAGCAACAAAGGATAAAAGGCGGTGTGGAGAGTGGAGAGAGCAAAGAGCGACGAGCAAAGAGCAGTGCGTGGGTGCAGGCGAAAATAGCGAAAAAGAACCGTTTTTTTTCACCCGCAAAAGCGGAGCAGCAGCAGCCGCTGCAGGCAATAAATCCGAGAAAGGCGTGAAAATTGTGCAATTGCAATGAAAAGTGGCCATTCGTGGGTTATATAAAATATATATGCGGTATATATTCAATCAAGGGCCCCCAAGTGCTTCGATTCGCAAAAAATCAATGTGTGATATAGACGCAAAATCCAGGAAGGAGAAGAAGCAGCACAGCTGAGTGTGTGCAAGTGTGTGTATGTCCCTGAGTGCGACAGGGTGTGCGAGTGTGTGTTGTGAAGGCAGCGAGCAACAGCAAGTGAAATCAATATTTGCAACCCAACAAAAAGCCAGCAAATAAACAGCAAAAATGTCGAATTAATTGGAATTAGCGACACAACAACAAATTGCCGCTGCACTGAGCCGAAATTTTGTGCCTTTTAACGATCTTCTGCTGCGAAGAGAAAGAAGGTAAGTCAAGTCGGCCATTTTTATTGCACTCTCCTTCTCGGTGTCATCTTCGGGTTTCGCACAAAATGAAACCAAATCGACAAGCTTGCGTTTTAATTGCTTTGAACTTTATGCGCGTTCGGGGCTATATTTGTGATATTTCATCAGTTTTTAAAACGTTAGAAGACTCTGCTTTGAAGCGGATCTTGAAACTGGAAATGCGGGCATTATGTAAACAAAGCAGGCAAGGCGATACCTTATGTATTGGACGGATGCACTGGGCGAAAACATGACGTTCCAAAGCTTTTGAGTATTTACAAGGTCTTAACAGAAAATTATGTACATATATGTATTTATTTGTAAAATATATAAAACGAAGGTGTGTGTTTCTTAAGGGTGTTTAGGAAATAAATATTCCAAATAAATTTCTTTCTGTGTTTGTTTTGTATGTGTTTAGGTCTGTGTGTGTATTTGTGCGCGTTCTTCGTTGATTTTCTGTTTATGGTCAAAGTAAATGATTTCAATTCACGTTCCATTGCTTTCGCTTCGCTATTTATTGTTGTCTCTTCTGGCTTCCCCCTTTCCACCCCCGCCTTCTTAATCAGCTGTGAGCAAGAGAGAAAGAGAGCGCAAGAGGAGACAAAGAAACTGTTAGCGCCGACTTTGCTGTATCCTTGAAATTCTCGTCTCATTTCGCTTCCTATTCCTTTTTTTGCGCAGAAGAAAACGAGACAACAAAGGAAACGACATTAAAAACGGTCGACAGTTCTGAGTGGCTCTCATCCATATTGATTTAATATTTGCATTGATTTGTTTAAACGATAGCACAAAAACGGACTGCTTGCTGCTTATGCAATTAGCTGTAAATGCTGCGGTCGTCGCAATTTCACTGCCAAGTGCGCATTACAAAGCGAATATCTTGGCAAAAGTCTGCAGTCTTTGCAGTGGCAGACGGATTCAAGATGTTGCACTGTACCTGTACCTAACGGTTGTTGTCAGTGTCCCGTCATTGCCCACCCATCATTCGTTGGCCGCCATACCAATAAATGACCGATCAAAAGGCGGCGAAAGATGAAGCGGGTGAAGGAAAAGGGAAGAAGAAAACACCCTGTAATTCAGGAGTTAAGCATTTCAATATAAAGATCGGGAGAAAGTAGAGAACAGAAACAGTAAAAACCTTGAAATTCAATAATTCAGAGTAATTCATAAAGAAATTAAAAGGGAAGAAGTGATAATAATGGATAATTTGAAGTGTTAACAAAATAAAATTAACTTTTTAATATCCGTTTTTGACCTATCCTTTCCAATTATTATTTTAACTATTAGCTAATATTTCTAAATTTAAATTAGGCATCAAAATGTGAACATGCTTCAAAAATAATGAAAATAAAACCGAATATTTTCATTGCCAAGTTACTTATTCAAAGGCCTGTATATCCGAGTTATTTCGTCTAAAATAAACAAGAGAATATTTACAAAGAAAATTCAAATAATATTCGGCTTTCTAGAGAAGACGCAATGAAAAAATCCCATCATGTAATGATTATTCTGTTGAGAAAATGCCTCTGTAAATTGGCCAATTGTTGGCCACAAATCTGTCTCATGACTTTTTGATTGCTGGTGATCAAAAAAAGATTTCATTTAAGCAAATGACCAGCCCGCATTTGGCAGTTTCCGTATGAATCATAATACACCCTTATGAATATATTTCACCATGTTCAGTAGTGTGTATTTTAATCAGCAAAAGTTTACGCTGGTTTCCTAGTATTCATTACATTAGATTTTTAGAATTTAGTGGAGATAACCTTAGCCTTTAAAATCACATTCAAAAGAAATACTTGTATTTTCCCCAAATGAACATATCGTTAATTAAAATCAGTCACCCCAAAGGGAAGAACTAACTTAAGCCCCAATAATTGCGTGTCCGTGCGTTTTTTTATGGGTTTTCAGACTGTGTTAATGAAGCCATAAGTGTTATGTGTAGCCTCCATCCCCAATTCTTGGGTTGAACTTCCACACGATAAGGAAAGAAACCTAGAAAACCGCAGCAGGCTTATCTTAACCTAAATTATATTTATTTTGGTTTTGTAACAACTTTCAATGTTTCATTTATTCTTATTTTTGTATTTATGGAAGGCGGTTATGCGGGGGCCCCGAGATAACCCGTTCCAAAAACCGAAACAGAACCAGAAACCGAAAACCTTTGATAAGGTGTACGTGTAGTATGCCTCCTTCTGGTGTATTATCTCAGATTCCAGTCCCAGTTTTCAGTTCCTTGGGGTTATTGCATTACGATTCAGGGTCGTATATCACATTTTGGTTCCGATAAGAACTGAGAAGGCAAAAGAACGGCTGCCTCCTTTGTTGGCTTGCCTGTTTTTATTTATTTTTTTCAATGAGCTTTAATGAACATATCCTGGTGTTTTCTTGAGGGGGCGGACATCGGTAATATACTTTTCACCATCGAAACACTGAGGAATAAGTATTGGGTAGAACTATAAATTTAGAATTGTTCGTGAAAGATATCTTTATGAATAAAGATAATATTTTTATTTAAGATTTTATAGGTATATATTTATCTTGCGATTAAAACAACTAATCCGATTTACTTAACGATTTTGTTGCTGTGTAGAAATTCTTTGGTGGACTTTACTACGCATTATAAGTATTTTCAAAAATTCGCTCTTAAGAGCACTGCCCGAGAGCGAGAGGGGGTGATGCCAGTGTGAGTGGGGCAGTCCGAGAGGTGTGAGAGTGCGAGAGGTAGAGAGAGGGCTAACTGTGAGCAGTGACCCCAACGTTTCAGCCGTTGACTTTTTCCGTTCCCGTTGTTCCGTTGTTGTTATTGTTTTTGCTTTTGCTTCTCCTCCCCATCTTCCTTTATTTTTGCGTTTTATTTTACCTTATTTTGTTGTTATTGTGTTGCCTGGGTTGAATGACTTTGTTTGGGACGAAAACGCAAAAAAAACAAGAAGAAATTAAAAAGTAACCAAATTTTCGGGTGCTCTTCACTGAGCAAAGAAGGAGAGTAAGAGAGAGTGAGAGGATGTAAAGCCAATGAACCCACCATAACAAAAAATTTTGTAAAAACAGCTGATGGAAATTTAGGGGGTTTTTTCAGGATGGAAAGTGGAAGGAAATGTGGTGGCTGTCTGGAAATTGGAACTCACTCTCCTCTCGAAACTGTTGATTTTCCTTTGTTTGGACTTTATACCTTGTAAGCTGAAGGAAGGGTTGTTTCGGGAGAACGGAAAAGGAAAGAGGGGTTTCTATAACGCTTTGATTGATATTCGTGCAACAAACGATACACGGGGCTTTGATGGAATTTGCATTTCCTTCCATTTCGCCACTTTATCAATTCAATCGAAAGACAGACAGACACGAAACCGAAATCATTTTCCATATGAATTCCCTAACAGCTCTTTGTTTAGATTTTTATTTATTTTGCTTTTATTTTGATCTTTTTTTTTCTATTTTTTTTTTCTTTGCTTTTGCGAATTTACAAAAATAAACATCATGTAGTCATCGCATGGCTCTTGGTATTTGGTTTTCTAAAGTATGGTTCCCATTTTTGTATTCGTATTCCATTTTATTCCCTTCAGATACTTAATTGCGTCATGGCACGCTTATTTCCAGATGACTCAAAAAAATATGGAGTAGCTAATGTTCTTGCCATTATTTTCCATGCTGTCATACCTTCTTTGTAGGCTTAGATATCTCTGAGAGATACTTTTTGTGATCAAGCTTCTCTTAAAAGATACCTTTTAAATTGTAAAAATATAACATTTTTATAAATGGAGACACTATGAATTTCCCTAAGCACTTTCATCATTATTTTTTATTTTCCATGCTTAAAAACAAATAAAAATTATCGTTTTTATGCCAATGCCATTTGATAGTATTATATCTAAAACTCCCTTCTATATTTGATTTGGCCTTATCTTTTCACAAGCCAATTAACTATAACTAACTGCTATCGATAGCCTTTTGCTGGGTTGGCTTGAATTATTTACCGTGCATATATTTATTCAAAATGTCCGCCTGTCTGGCTATCTGGGGTAGATTATCAAAGTGCTGGGTCATCGGCCATCTATATATTGTGTACCCCCTTCTATATTGTACCCTTCAACGCTCCCCTTAATAATCCCTCCCACAATCACTCGGCCCCAAAATGGCCGCCACACTTGGCTTTGATGTCGCAGCTGTCTCCGCTCACAACCTTAAACTTTCCACATTACCGTGGAAAGCTCATTACAGTGGCAGCACCTCGTTCGCTGTTTTTCCTTACCTCTTACCGCCACGCTCCTTTCCTCCAACGCTTTTCACCTGGCGAGTCAATCACAGTCACGTGTGGGCCAAATTACAAGAACAGCTGTACGTGAGTGTGTGTTGGTGTGCCGGAAAACACGAAAGAAAACACAGGGACAGACACAAAAGAGCTGAAAGAATCGGAAAAGTAGAGACATTGCCAAGGGTTGTACAGTGGTTGGGATGGGTTCTGTAAAAATAACTAAATATATGAAAGTTTAAAATAAATATATTAAATTTATCCTGTAAGTTTCAATTAAAACGTACATAAAAAGTTGAAATTTTATAAACTAAAAATGCCAAATATTTGATCTAGGACTTGAAAATCCTTGTAAAAATCATACAAGCTCTGGCAGCGGCCCTTAATTGGTATATGAACCTTTACTATTATTTGACAATTTTCCACTGTGCCATACACAAGGTTCTTAAACACATGTGCCTTGTGTAAGAGTTGGCCCGTCTGCCTTGGGTTCGGTCTATATTTGCTTGCAATCAATCCAAGGTTTTTCCAAGGGTCCCTCGTGTCGTTATAAACGGGAAACGCGAAAACTCGAACTGCGTTCTTGGCGATTTTTATACATTGTCAGGGGATTGCAGGGAATTTCGTCGCAGGTTGTAAGGCAATCAAAAACGTTTCTATAATTTATAAGTTACGGCAAATAAACAAACACAATACAGACATTGTTGCTAGTTTTTTCTGTTCCTTTTCGGCGGCTGCTTTCTGCTTTCATAAGGTTTTTAACCGTTTTATTATCAAAACAGCTGATCGACGCAATTAACTGAGGGTGTGTGAGTGAGTGTCTGTGTGCTAAAAACAACTGCGCATATAAAAAGCAGAAGGCAGGGAAGCCCTTTTTGTGTATCAAAAGCAGAGAGTATATAATGAATAGAGAGAAGAGCATAAAAAACAAGCTGTAGCAACATTTTTATTTGGCAACATACACACACACACACACACACTGACCGATCTCTATTAAAAGTTTTAGTGGAAAAATTAACAATTAATTCAAAGCTATTTCACACTTAGATAAACACAGTTAGGGCTGGAATATTAAGGACAATCAGCATTTATTTTTGATATTTAAATAAATAGGATTAAATCTAAAATATTAAAAAATATGTATTTGACCTTTAAATTATAATTTCTGTATTACGCTTTTTTTTTTGCAATTTTCTATGTCAAACTTTTATGAATAATACTAATATTTCCACCTCAACTGTAGCTTGTTGTGCATAACAGACACGTCTTCTCGAATTCCATCTTAATTAAAATTAACCGAAGAAAGCCAGCCGTCAATCAGCGGAACTTTTCAAGCTTTAAAGCTAGAGAGCAAACAAATACAAAAAAAAAAAATCTACCAAAAACTAAAATAAAAGGCAAAGAAAAAACGACTTGAGCCCAAGGGCTTTTGTGACCTCATCTTTATTTCATGCTGATCGTGTATTGAAAACGCCACCTTGTGGGTTTCTTGTGCGTGGAAAATTTTTTGTCGATTTTCGAGCATGACTTTTCATAAGAAATAGGGTAAATATAGGGTACATACAATATGTATATCTACTACCTGTAACTGAAGGCTTCCCCGCGGTTTAAACACGTTTTATTTGTACTTGCACGAGATAAAAACGAAGTGAAAAAGGAAACGGCAAATATTTGTCTCGAACTTGTTATCTGGTGTCGGGTATAAAGAAGAAATGGGAAATGTCTGTCGTCTGGCTTTGAGAGATGGAGAGGGAAAACCCCGGACTACAAATTGATCGATAGACCTGCTAATCGCCACACGAGGCTTCCACATTAATTACTTTCGACACCTTTCAATCAACGCAAAACAGAAACTTGGACAAAGAATGTAAAGAGAATAAATGAGAAAGAATATATCATTAAGTCTGGATGTTAGGTATACAGATTAAGATATTAATTAGGTTGTTATATTTATAGATATTTATTTAATTTGCAAGAATGTTATTTCACAATTTTTTATCTAAGTAGTATGACTTGTAGGACTTCAAGGATATTATACCTTCAACATCAGTCTTCATAAAATATGTATTGAACTGGGTATACATATGTACATATATGGGAAGTTGAAAGTTTTTATTATTTTGTTTTTTCCCCCCAACAGTTTCTTGTTTTCCTGTTTTTGGGCCAGGAAGGAGCACGAAGAAGAGAGTCGCAGACCCCAGACTTCTTGGGTCTCGGTCGGTCTCTGCTCACTTGGTCTTGGTTTTCGCTTTCGCATTGGTCTTGGCATTTCTTTGTCTGGCTGGCTTGCTGCTTCTTTGTTGTCGCCGTGAATCCGTGAGTCCGTGTATCTGAGTATCTGCGTATCCTTTGGCTCCAGAACCCTGGGTTACTTGAGTTCACCAGTTCTGCAGACGGCGGGGACGACGCGCCTGACGAGTATCTGTGAATATGGATGTGTGCCGTCTGCGATTGTGTCGTCCGTCCAGTTCAGTCCACTGTCTACTACAGTGAGTAACGGTTAAGAGAACCTAGTCAACAGGTCGATTTCACCTTGAATTGGATTGGATTGGAAATTTATTAATTTTTTAAGAAAAAGATTAAAACGAATTTATAATGATTTACGTGTAAAATCAGGACTGCTAAGGAAATTGATAAGGATTTTAGATACTCCTCAAAAAGGCGCATAAAAGTATGCAATGTTTTTTTTATATATCCAGTATTTGCAGTTTAAAAACTGGTAAATCCCCTCCATGTTTTGACTATAAAAATACCCTGTAAATAGAGTCTGTATTAAATAAAGTCAAGTACAAATCATATCAGCAAAGTAAATACAGTGTGTGTGCGATAGATGTCGTCATGCGTGTGTGTGTGCTGCTGATAAGATTCGCATCGTAGAGGAGAACAGAGGAAGTGAAGAACAAAGATAGGAACAGACGGAGTGAGAAAAACACAGGGGCAAAGAGATGCAGAGAAGCACAGAACCAGCAGGCAAAACATAAATTGTGAATGTTGTTGCTGTTGTCTGGGTCGCTGACGATTTTTGGGGGGCTGCTATATATACATGTATACATACAAACATATACCCATACATTGTATGTATGTATGTATATATTTTGCATTAAAAGCGCATGCGTTGTTGTTGTTTTCTGGTTTTTTGGGGTTCTCCACCTTCTCTCTTCGCTTGTTCTTCTCCTTATTGAAGAAATCTGCCAACAAGTACCCCAAAGCATGTATATATACATATACAAAGATATATACTATATAAAACGCTATATACACTCGCCAACAGCGATTCTTTTTGTAGTAGAGCGCACATAAGGCAAAACACACACTTAACACTCGACAACATGGCATCGAGCAAACATATGGAAACGGGTTCTCTATCTCTGTCTACACTTTATTTTTTTCTCGTTGTTGCTGTTGTTTTTGTTTAGTCTACGTGTATGCGAGTGTGTGGTGTATACTTTTCTGTATCTGTGAGTGGCTTTTGTTATTGAATCGCAACAACAATTGCTCTTGTCCCACTAAAATGTGTAGCTTAAAATTAACAAAAAGAGGTTTATTTACGAAAAGAATGTATCATAAATATTTATTTTAATAATAAAAGGTTGCAAATTGTACATATAAATATTTTTATCACAAAAAATAAGGTCAAAATTTGTTTATTGGTTTTGAAAGCTTTTAATTTCTTTAAAATTATATTTTAAATTAAAAATAAAGAACTAAAATTTGTTTTTATATCTACAAAAATATATAGGAGGTAGGTTGAGGTCAAATCTTTTATATTATTCAACTGTGAGTTTCTTATTATATTTAATTTAATTTATAATATTGAAATTAGTTATTAAATGTGTAAGAATATGGGTAAAGCAAGCTGTAACCTAAAAAAAGGAATCTTATTTAATATATATAATCCTTAGCAATTCTTCTGATTTCCCTAAGCACAGTAAATATTTTAAACATTAACAATTTTTTTAAAATACGAATTCTTTTAAGTGATTCTTATTTCGGAGTACCTACTGTAACTGCCAGTTGTGATTTGGCTCAACATGATTTTCGTATTTCACCCATTTACTTGTGGCTTATCATATGTGTGTGTTTATTTATTTATTTACTTTTTTTGAGGGTTTTGAGTAGTTTTGTGTGTATGTATTGCTTCCATATGATTTTTGTGTACATTTTTCCCCTGCGCGAAGGCAACATGTTGCTGGCTTGCTGCTGCTGACGTTGCTGCTGCTGCCTGACAGCCATGGCAACATGTTGCAGTCACTCGAAAAAAAACACACAAAACTATGGCCAAATGTACGACGTAGTTTTCCCCTCAGCCACCTCTGGTATATAGAGTGTGTATATATACATATAGTGTATATATATAAACAAAGCGCTGGCTGGCTGCCTGCTGGCTGCTCAGCTCAGCTGTTTTAGAAAGTTGCCGTCAGCAGCAGCGAACGGTTCGCTCGCTCCGCTCTTTTATTTCCCACATATATTTCTCAATTCATTTCATTTCGAGACTTCAAAGCGACAACAGCACCACAAAACAGCAGCTAGAAACAGCATTATTTTTCCCCAATGTGTGCGTGTGTGAAGTGCAGTTAAAAAAGATTTAAAAAAGAGACCAGAAAATAAATACAAAGGCCATCCGAAAATAAAAAATCTAAGCAAACAAGTTTGCTTGCTGCTGCTACGCTGCGCTAATAATAATCGCGTTTACCTGCCTCCGATTCCGTTTCGTGCGACTGAACTCGAGAAACTTGAATATATATACAAAGCAAAAAACAACACCTAAAAAAAACATCCCAAAAAATAACGAATACAAAAAGTGTATTTAAAATAAAATACATTAGGTTCACAACGCGTTGCGCTGTTCAAAAGCGTTGAGAATTCAAATGCAGCTTAGAAAAAGTGCAAAAATATGTGGCCATTGCCATTCTGTTGCCAATTTCAGGACTAAAAGCCAATTAAAGCCACAAAATCAAAGGCGACAAAAAGCAGCCACAGTGAATACCTAAATAGCAAGAAATTTAAGTTTATGATGAACACAAAGCAAATCAAGTTCAGTTCAAAATCATCGTAAATTCACATAAAAAAATCAATCAAAAGATTTGAGGATTTGGAAACGTTACAAAAAAGCCACAAATACAAAAAAAGGTTGGTGTTCAAAATAATTGTATGGCTTTAAGGGCTGTGTGCTGGTAGTGGTGTATCTGTGACGTTGCTCTGCCACTCAGCTGGTTAGCTGCGCATGTGTTGGTGACGTAATGCCAAAAGCACAGCGCAAACCAATACAGCGCAATTTAGACCCCAACCCCATTCCCCACTGCCCCCACCCACCAGCAGTAGCACACCACCCACACACACAGATGTACACGCGCGCACACGAATAATTGAAGATCGCACATAGTGACAGTGGGTACTCAATAGAAAATAAACTTTCAAAAATAATAAAACAGGTGTAATCAAAAAATAGGTATCAAGACCACGTAGTATCTATAAAAAAAGTATATGTTGAAATACTTTAGTAGTTTTTATGTCATGGAAACAGATACCTCATTTTCTATAAATATTAATGTTAAATTACATTGCATTATTAAAAAATATTTATAAATTGGTATTAAATGTGGGTGGAAGTATACGAGAATATTTTTATTCAATCTTAATCTTTTAAGGTATCAGTAGGTTTAATTTTTCCAAAATCATAGCTTAAAAATCTAAATCACTAAAACTATATTCACCCCATTATTTTCGTTACATAAAAGCATTTATAGTGAGGTTGGACTTTAGATTGGTGGCCTGTTTGTGTGGGTGAAGCACTTTGGGAGACTTTGCGACGCCCCCTTCAGCGTTATTTGACACACACACACACATAAATTACTGAAAAGGCAATTCAAATCATGCTCCCCGTAGCCGTTTCTTTCCACTCCCTCAAATGTGATAGTTGTTGTTGTTTTTGTGTGTTTTGGGTGAAGTCAGGAAAACTACTCGAGTTTTTCCTACTTTTTTTTTTAATATAATTGACACACATTTTCTAATTGTGGCGTTGCATTTGCTGTGTGTCAACACTTTTGTTTGCTGCTTTGCATGGGGCCGTCGCTCGTCGTTTATCAGGTCTGCCTTTTGAACTTCTTTATCGCTCCCTTTACCTCGCTGTCTCCCTCGCTCCCTCTCCACCTCACTGTCTTACTCGCTGTCTACGTATCTTCTCTTTCTGTCTTTGTCTCTCATTTGTAACCTGTTTGATATAATCAGCTGTTGGGGAAGCAGAAGACAGAGAATAAGAGAGAAGATCAAAGCGTGAGTGCTTAAAAGCTTTTCCAACATTATTAGATCCATGTAACATGGAAATAAATGGCCAGAGAACAAATTGCGCAACATTTCAAAGGCATCCACCCACGTGTCCGGGTTGGAAGATGTCGTATCTAATATCTCTATAAGGTAGAGAGAATGAATGGTCGTATCTATAAGAATGAGAATATTATGTGATCAGTAATGTCAAATGGAGATGCTTTAAAAGAATATTTAAAAAAATAAAAATGCAATGACTTTTTTAAATTAATAATTATAAACAAATTTATCATTAATATGAATTCCAATATAATGGCATACTCAAATTAGAATTTCGACTAAGAAATCTGCTAAAAGATACAATTTAAAGGTCACATTGATGATAAAATTTAAAGAATTCTGCAAAAAGAACGATTAAAAGGCAACTTTCACTATCTCTCCTGGCTCTCCCTGCTTGTTAAATGCTTTTTTATATAAGTGAAAGTATTTTATTTTTATTGTTTTTTGGCAGATAAGCAAAACAAAAGCGAAAATAGCCAGGCCAAAACACAAAACAAAATAAAAACAGCCACAGCTGTTCTTGGTCAAAAACAAAAACAGTGAACTTTGATTAAAGTTTTTCCAGCTTTTTACACGTAGTTTCCAACCAATTTATATCAATTCAAAAAGAGGGAAAAAATAAAATAAAAATAAAATGTAACGACACGACGCACACACACTCTGAAGCATTTGTCATAGTAATTTTATACGTGCGCAGTTGGAAATGTAAATGAAAGAGGAGAGGTGTCCACAGAGAGTGAGAGAGAGGCCGCACGAACGACAGAACTGGAGTTGTGACAAGAAGAAGAAGAGAAGGCATTAACACTTCTTGCGGTCATTTGCTTTCCGCCGAGGAAAAAGGAAAAAACAAGCGCAAAATAAGTGCGTGCCTTTATTTTCTTTTTTGTTTTTGCTCTCAATTTGCAAGACATATTTTGGCTAAAAATAAAAACGTGCGCTCGCACGCACTCTCACACATACACTCGCACACGCACGCGAGTCCTGTTCTGGTTCTGCTTGGCTCCCAGTCTCCATCTTTTGCCGCCCACTCCACTCCAGTTGCTCGGCCCCAACTCCCTGTATGGGTGCAAGCGAGACGCTTTCACGTGCTCAAGTTACAGCGAGCCCCAACGCCCTCTCCCTCGCACACGTGGAAGAAGCAGCAGCACAAGACGGAGAAGAAGAAGAGCACCATAACTGGACTGCTGCTGCGTTTGTTTACATTTTTGTTTTGCCTTTTGTTTTTGCTCGCTGTGGTTTTGTTTGTGTTTTACTCTTTTTATTGTTTTATTTACTGCGCACATGTGAGCAGCAGCAATGTGGGGGAGAGAGAGCAGTGGCTAACTTTATTTGTTGTGTAAGAGAAACAGGGTGGCACACTCTCTGTAAAAAAAAAAGGAAAAGCGAAAAACAATTTAATTACGCTTTAATTTCGCCTTGTAAAAAAGCTACAAAAATGTCGATCAATTACATGACAATTACATGTGAAGAATTTAATTTTCTAATTATCTATTTTCCCCTTCTTTTCGTTGCAGCAAAAAGCAAAAAATAATGGAATTTTAACAAAGTCTCGAAAGGTGAGTGAAGGGGCGACTTAAAAACCTTGAAGCCTTCAGTTTTTATTTTTGATAAAAGTATAGAGGAAGTGAACGTAAAGCAGGCGGTTTAATACTCTCTTCTCTATTAAAACTATGGATATATTTGAAACTACTATGGAATCTAAACAAAATTAAATAGATTTCCCCGAAAATATGTAATTAAATACTGGATTATACCAAATTGTAAACAATATCTCTTTAAAAAATACAATTCACGCAGATATCTTATAAGGTTTCATGCAAAAGTGATAATACCTTTTTACCAGGGTACAAAAAAATAGGTTCCCCTATCTGATGACCATGTTGATTAGATGGGTTTCCCAACAATATCTGAAATGTGTTCTTTGTTCCGAGAGAGGTACAGAGAATGAGAGGGAGGGATTTCACAAAGGGGTTGGAGAGGGAGGGGAAGACTACATGTAACCCAGTTGAAGGTGCGGCCCCCTAGAAAAAACAAAAATGCTCACATACCAAAGCTCGCTCGCTCAGCTGTGAAGGCTTTATGATTGGGGAGAGGGTCACCACCACCACATGCGCATCCCAAACACAGTACATAATGGGCTTGTTGTAAGGTCAATCAGCGAGGTCAATCAGCGATTGGAAAAGCGATTGTCTTCCGCCGGCTTCCTGGGAAATCTAAAATTGGTCAAGAGAAGCTCTACAAGGTGCCAGTTGATTAATTGAAAAGTTGTATAACTCAAAGAACTCTGTATAAAAATGCATAACGCTTAAAAAAATACATAGGGAACTATAATTATAAAAAAATTGTTTAGTAACTGCATTCTTTAAAATATACGGAAGTATCATCTCCATTATTATACATTTACTTTCCTAAAAATATGTAAATAAAATATATAAAGCCAAGATCACTCTTGAATATATTTAATAAATTTCTCTTCGTTATATCTTCTTTTTATTTAAAATTCTGAACTCCAAATTGCCTGCCTTATATGACAAATCTCACACTGTCAAGTCCACTTGATCTTAGTAATCTCCACTTACCATTTCCGCTGTGGATGACACATCTTAACGAGCTTCTTCCACAGGCAAAACGAGAATAAGTATAATTAAACTTTATTTCGTGACGCATTCGCTGGGGAATAATGACTAAAGTGAAACACGAACATATGGAGAGTGTAGTAAAAATAAATTTATAAAAAGAAATGAGGTTTTTCTTTGTCTGTGGCTTTCGTTGCACTCACGTGTTGTTAAAAACCAATTTTTGGGGTTTCATAATGCGAAAGGAAACCTCGAAGCGAACGAAAGGCAAACGGAACTTGTTTTTTTTTTGTGGAAAAGTTGCAACATAACAATTTCCACTCCCTCAGTGTTGTTTTCCATTTTCTTATCTGCTTGAAACGGGTTTTTTTCTGTTGATTTTCCCCTTCGTTTTTTCCCACTTACCATTTTCCATTCGCCTCGCTTCCATTTTCCGCTTGGTAATCAAAATTTTCGTAATGTGCGTCAAACAAAAAAATAAAGGCAATGCTCGGTAATAAATGAGAAATAAGAAAAAAAATCAAATATAACGAAAATGTGCAATAAATAAATAATGCAAGCAGAGAGCAGCGCGGCGCATTGCAAAATCAAAAAGCATGCCAAGGACGGTGGCCGAGCTAAATGAAATTAGTCCAACAATGTGCCATGTACCGACCTCCTTAGCTCTTTTTTTTTAATTTTATTTTATTTATTTTTTTAACCCGCTCGCTCGCTCGATCGGCTTGCCAAGAAGTGCAGAAATAATCAGACAAAATGTGCCAATCAAGGAAAAAAAAAACAACGGGGCAAAACTCGTATATGACAAAGTTCTGCAATCAACTTGATTGCAATTTTCTTTATTCACTGCCAATTACTTGAGCCACTGCTTTATTTATTTCATTTTTTATTGCTATACAAAAGGAAATAATGTCTTAAAAACGAAATTTAATTACTATAGTTTATTTCAGTGTAAAATAAATATTATAAGTTGCTGCAATGCACAAGCAATTATTTGCATCTTTCTTAGATTGCCAACAAAAATACAAGATTTTTACGCTTTGATTTTAAATATTTTAAAGCGTAGTAAAAAATTTGCAACTTGAAAAACCATTAGCCAGAAATAAGTATTATTAAACCTTAACATTTTCCATTTGTCACACCTTGGAGCTCTCCGCCTTCCACCCCATGTGATTTTCTCTAGGTTTTCCGTTTTCGCGAAATTTCCTTGACAATTGTAGCGCATTTCCACTGCGTCATACGCCTGATTGCGAGGGAAAATCGTGTAAATTCGGGTGGAAAATATGTAATTTTCGCCGTTTTCCGCTTTTCTTTTTCCCAATTTTTTTTGCCAGCGATGAAATGTAAATGATAATGGACAGCTGAAATGAAGGGAATACTAAATGAGGGGGAAATGGGGAATAAGGCGAAGAAAACGAAATGGAATGGAAGGCGAATTAGTGGGCCATAATGTAATCGAATATTATTCCGTTCGCTTGTGTCCCCATTTTCATACGGGTTTTCTTGACAGTGTGTATGTGTGTGTGTCTATTGTGGGCCAAGAGTATTTCATACTCACAGCAACATTTATTTGTATGAACGAATATGCCATAAACAAAACTTAACAAACACGCATACATAGAGACAACTGATTGCAAAGCAATACAAAAATCAGATGTTTACTATTCGCAGAGAGTGGGTGAGAGAGAGACCCCGCGGAAAGCTCGCTCTCTTATGTATTTTTGTGTCTGTCTCGAGCGCTAGTTATATATTGTGTATGCAGGTCAAGAAGAAACGCAAAAACAAAAGCAAAAGTAAAGACAAACATGTTTACCCAAGAGAGCAACGAGCCAGAGAGCGGGCGCTTTAATCTCTCGCAACATGTTGCCAGCTGTTAGAGGTGTGCGCTGCAACAGCTGTTTTCTGTGCATGTGCGCATTTGTGTTTGTTTGTGTGTTTGTTTTTTAATTTGGTTTAGATTTTTTCGTCGTTTTTCTTCGTTTTTAATTTGCAAATCGCGAATAACTGTTGCCAAGCGGGGCTTTTTTGCAACAGAAAACGAACTGAAAGCAACAAATAAACGCGAAAACGCAAGATGTTAACTGTTTTTATGGATTTTAAGAAAATTTTTATTGTTTTTGTGATGAAATTATTACTGAAAATATTTATAATAATTGTAAGAAAACATAAAAAATTAAATAAAATTACAAAAAAAAAAAAAAAAAAAAAAAATGAATTTACATTCTAACTAATTTATTTAACATATTTTTAATACATGAGTTTTTTTTTTTGTTTTTTGTATGTCATGTTTCTGGAATAAAAATAAAAAATATCATTTAATAAGAGCCTATCTCTGCGTGGGAAGTTGCCCCATAACGACCTTCAAAAACCCCACACAGATACACAAACGTACACTTTCAGATACAGTATCTGCAAAGCTTGGCTCAATGACGTCACGTAGCAGCAGCACGTTGGCAACATGTTGTTTGTTAGCAATCTTATTTCTCGTCTTTTTTTTCTGAGGGGGTGGCTGGGCAGGCGAGAGGTAGATGCATTTTGTGCATTGCCAAACGGCGCTGACATGTTGCTCCCCATAACTGGGTCTCTCCGGTTAAGTAACGACCTGGTTTCCAGCTGCATATAGCATGTATATAGTATGTACACACATGTATCTCATAGCTAGCAGCTATAGCTAAGCACGATTTCAGGTTAAATCGGGGCCGTGTCAGTGTGTCGCAGTTAACAACAAATTGGCCAAGAATTCTCTGTGCTATGTTGCCTTTTGTTGCCGAGTGGCTGAGGTTGCTTCCGCATCGGAAGGATATATAGTGGGGTATATAATGTGCTACTCGTAAAGTAAACCATGTCAGCTTATGTAAGATATATAGTATATAGTGCATAGAGACGGACAGACCTTGGGGGATTCATTTCAAGTTGAGCCTGGCTGCTCTCGACGACCTTCGGAGGCTGCATTTCTATAGGGGGAGGAGGAGGAGGAGGAAGAAAAGGTACAGCAGCTGTTGCTATACAGGGATATAAAGATCCTTGCCGATTTTACAATGAAGTCAAGGCTTATTTATAGATTTTATGCCTGCTCGCAAGGTGGGCCATTATTTTAAAGAACTTTTTGTTGGAGATTTTTGAAGGTTGAGAGCTTTAATATATAAATATATGTTTTTCTTTTGTTTATTGCTGGTTTTAAATAATTTCCTAAGGATAACCAAAGCAAGACCTAGACTTCTTAATAAATATTATCTAAAAAATAATCAAAGTAAGAGCTAGACTTCTGAACCTAAACAGTCTTAAAGTTTGACTAAACCTGAAACTCTTTCTTATAGAATCATTTTAGGTACAAATTGTATATTAAATCACTCTGCCTTTATTTTCCAAGGTCTTTCACATTCCTAAATTCAAATTTTAATTATCAAAGATTTTACACCTGTGCATAGTAATAAGTTTTCCATGTTTTTAAAGCTGTAACACCTCTCAGTTTCTGCTAAATATAATTGCTTTGAATAATTACCCAAGATTTTCCTTAGTTTCTATTGAATTAAGCATTCTGCAATTTAAGGAATTGCATAGTTTTAGTAACTCAACTTTAGATGCATATTTTTGCACGTTCATGTTGTTTAATATAATGGCATATAATTTCCCACGTTTCCTATAGTTTCCATAGATAACAATCACTCTTAACAACTTCCCTTTTTGAATAGCTTTAGTTAATGGCATATAACTCCGCTTAATAAGTTGTTACACAATATTAGGAGATAAATATTCAATCTAAAAGAGGGTAATAAATAATAAATAATTGGTTGTATTAATTTTTTTATAGGTAATATCATTATTTATTATTATTATTTGAAGCAATGTCAAGGCTGTATTCCCAACTGAAGCTTAAAATAAATATCTACTATAATATAATAATGTAATAAACATTTTCTCTTCTCCCCTTTCTTTCAGTGTACTTCTGGTGCAAGAAGCAGCATCAGCAGCAGCAACAGCAGCAGCTTAGCTAGAGGAAACCGGTAACGGAATCAGCGCCAGATCTCCAGCCATTGGACTACCGACCATGATACCCACCAGTGTCACCAACTCACCGCCGCCAGCGGGCTTGGGCCAGAATGGAGCAGCTGCCTCATTGGGCTCGGCCACGGCGGCAGCTGGAAACGGAGCAGGAGGCGGCAGCAGCATGGGCGTGGGCATGGGCATTGGCTCAAGCTCAGCTCCTGGAGCTCAGAACAACTACAGCTCCTTTGTGCTGGGCCTGGCCTCGCTTATCCTGGAGGGCAGACCCATTGCAGATGATGAGTACATGGTGCAGCAGCATCATCAGCAACCAGGGTCGGGTGGAGCTACAACCGGCGGGGGAGGACGCCTCTCGCCGCGACCCTCCACTTCGAGAGCGGCCATAAACATTACAACGAATCCCTATGGCTCCATGGGAGGATCGGATAATCGTGGAGGAAATGGAGGTGGAGGAGGAGGAGCCTCTACCAGTAGCAGCGGCAGCTCCCTAACCCACCAGCGCTGGACGCAGAAGCTCTGCCAGCTGCGTCAGATCTCGCCGGCTGCCCAGACGATGAGTGCCGAGCCTGAGTTGGTCTCCCTGGCCATCAATGATCTCAAC
Source organism: Drosophila lini (assembly GCA_018905715.1). Lineage (NCBI taxonomy): Eukaryota > Metazoa > Arthropoda > Insecta > Diptera > Drosophilidae > Drosophila > Drosophila lini. Next base: position 8,415 of record JAEIIL010015186.1, on the reverse strand, counting down.
AAGGATCACGGCGGTGACTATGAGATTGTGCGACGTGTCATGCTCAATCGGGCCGGCGGAGGCATGGGTCTGGGTGGTGCTGGTGGCGTTGGTGTGGGAGGCAACAGCAACAACTCGAGTGCCGCCAGTTCGCCGGGCTCCAATTCATCAGATAATATCCTTCATTCGCTCCAATCCCTGGCCACCACCTGCTTGCGCGGTGGCCCAGCCTTGGCAGCACCGCCACCTGTGGAGCCAAGGCCGCTCAATCTGTCCTTTATATGGACGGGATCGGTGGCGTCTAGTGGAGGAGGAGGAGGAGGAGGAGGAGGAGGCGGAGCGGCAGCAGCACTAGCAGCAGGCGGAGGAGGAGGAGGAGCGTCAACTACTGCCACTGCCAGCAGCGGAGCAAATAGCTCTGCATCGCGGCCCAAGCATGGGCCGCACTGTGATCAGTTCCTCAGGAAGATGGGTCTGGCCAAGGGCGAGATGCCATCGGAGGCTGAGGAGCACATCTGTGATATGTCCTACGTGAATATGACCGTAAGTTGGGGGAGTTAAAATATGAAATTTTAAGTTAATTACTTAAATTATTTACTTAATTAAATTATATTAAATTTTTAAGTAAATTACCTTACTTGGTGACTTGGCATTATTTCTTGAAGATTAGAATAGTCAAGAGACTCATAGAAAGTGCCTTTCAAAGACCACAACCTGTATAGCTCCAGAAAGTCTGGAAAACCTATAATAAACTATACATTGATATAGCTTTATCTGTGTTTTTTATGGTGCAATTAAGGCTTAATCAATTTGGTTTTGTTTTTATTTTTTCCCCTTAAAAAAGCTTAGTCACAGTCACAATTAATGATTAATAGACACACTCGAGTCATCAGGCAAGACAAGGGTTGCATTTAGAGTTGGGTTTGGGTTTTTTCTATTATATATTAAGTTAAATTTCAATTAAACTATTTAAAGCTAAATTATATATTTACTTTCAATTATTTTCTATATAATAAAACATATAAAATAGTAATAAAAACTCGTTTATATAGTAAATAATATCTTTAATCTTTCTATTATTTTCCAGTGCAATCGCTGGCGTGCTTACTGCATGAAAATGGAGGCCATCCTGGCCAGACGTGAACCCGTTTGCATAGAGGTCTACCTGGGTCCCGTGACCCACAAGCTTTTGCTGGAACAATGGATCATCAGCGGCAAGGAAAAGTGAGTTTAATTTTTAACTAAAATATAAAAAGAAACCTAATTAACCCTCCTACTCCTCTCCAGAGTTCCACCGCCCACGATGACACTGCCATCGCTGTGCAGCGCCATTCGCAGTCAGCTGTACTTCTCCCAGATTGTGGCCTGGTGTGATCTGCTCCGCAAATGCGATCCCTCTGTGTATGACAGTGGACGTGTGATCTTTGCCAGCTGTGGAAACAATGCCGGCGATTTGGCCACCACCTGTACCCCCAGCGGTGGCCAGAGGCGGCCTCGCTTGAATATCTTTTACAGGATTAAGCAGCACAATGCCAACGCTGGCAACGGTGGAGGAGGACAATACCAGGATGGCTTCAGTGCCAAGGCCAACGTCCATAATTTTCCCAACGTCAATGTCTCGGAAAGCTATAGCATTTCCGTGTGCGTAAGAAGTTTGCCCAGGATTAATGGCGGCCTGCCGCATGTAGAGCCCTTACCAAGTCCCAGTCCAGCGCCACGCAGCCTGCGTACCTGCGGCGGAGACCCAGCGAGCACACCAACCGGTGGCGGTGGCCTTCATGCGGCCACGCCAACGGGTCTGGGAGCCAGGATTAGTGCAATTAGTAGCCCAACGACGACGATGACCGGCAGCTCCAACTGTGATAATAATGGATTAAAGCAAGGATTAGATGAACTCGATGGGGAGACGAGCCTGAGCCATAGGGAGAGGCAGCTGCAAAAGTATCGCAAGCGTATGCAGCGGAGGGATAAGAAAAGGGAGCGGAAGAACTCCCCAGAGAGGCAGCAGCAGCCACACCACCAATCCGTTGAAGAACCCATGGAGGAGGGCGAGGAGTCTCCATCGCCCTCACAATCCGAGTCGCAATCCCTGGCCCTGAGCCTACAGCAGCCACCGCGTCGCATAGCCATGATCTCCACGGGGACACAGACCTCCCTGAGCAGCTGCCAGCATTGTGGCAGTGAGAAGACCTTGCTCTGTCTCAGCTGCACGGGAGGAGCAAGGCCAGAAGAGGATGATAGTGATAGTGACACCTCAGCCTCCGAAATGGAGGAGACCAACTCCTCGTGCAGCCTCAGCAGCGGTGATCTCATTGTGGGCACGCCACGCAACAAGGCCGAGCTGCTGCTTCAGGCCATACAGCGAACGCCAAAGAATCGCCAGCGGAAGCCACATGGTCAGCCGGCAGAAGCCACTCCCTCCTCCTCAGATCTCAGGCAGAACAATAACCTGTTGAAAGCGGCCACCACCAGTGGATGTCAGGTGTGCAAGCGCCAGAAGACGCAGCATAACTTTGCCAATGGACGAGAGCCAAAGCCTAACCCGACCAATGGTGACCAAGCTAATGGCTTTGCCAGCATGCTTCAGGAGGAGGAACAGGAGAACGCAGCAGAGCAGCCCACAGAAGAGGAGATAAAAACCACCAAGCTAACGCCCAATATAGAACGCTGCTCCTTGAACTCTATAGAAAGAGGCTGCAAGACTCCACCACCAGTGGATGATCACATGGTAGTGCAGTTCAAGACGCCGCTTAGCCAAGTGCCAGCGAAACCCCAACCCGATGCCATGATTCCCCTCCAGCAGCAGCAGCAGCAGCAAAAGTCCTCGCCAAAACCAAGTCAACTTCGTTTGAATTGTGGCAGCGGCGGCTTAGGGGATATGGAAACCCCACCGCCTCCTACTACCACCAGCATTTCCCCACTGATGAGGAAGGGTAACGGAGGTGTCCTCCCCAAGGTGAATCTATCCACCATCTTTTGCAGCTCGGCACCCATAGCCATTGGCTGTCCCGCCTTTAGCTTTGATCCTGCTGCCTTGAGTCATGCCCATTCGCAGCTTCTAGCCCCTGAGGCCACCGGCAATACGCCGCCCGTGCAGAAATCCTTTTCGGCTCCCACTCTGCCACATGCTGCCTCGCTCTCCGTTTCGCCGAGGTTTGCCAAGCAAGCTTTGGCGGCTCATAAAAGGCGTTCCCGTCACCTGAGCGATCGCAGTGATCGTAGTTCGCTGGGCTCCGATGAGCAGCTGTCGGATGAGGACTTGGAGTCGGGTCTGTGCAGTCCTGCAGCGGGCGGTTCTCCTCTTAAATGTCGCGCTAGATTGGCAGCACATTTTGCAGGACGTCCTTTGTTGGGTAACCTGGAAGAGTCATTGCTGCAAAGGAGACTTATGCCTAAGATAGAGGTGATGGGATTTAAGCTGCAGCTGGGGGCCTCGGGAGGATTCTGTCCCACACAGTTGACCATACCGGCCATGTCCTATTTTTATGAGCTGCATGGGGAGACACTGAGCACGCCTTACCTGGTTAGTAGACTCTATTAGCACCAAGATAACTTTAATTAATTTATTTTTAAATTTTTTTCAGTGCGAAATTCGCTTGCCTCGCAAAGGTTACTCGGTGCCGCGTACGGGCACAGTCCAGGCAACTCTCCTGAATCCCATGGGCACTGTAGTGCGTATGTTTGTGATTCCCTACGATATGCGCGATATGCCAGCCCTACATCGCACTTTTATACGTCAGCGCATATTGGCCGAGGAGCTAAGCAAGGAGGAGGAAGAGGATAAGCCGGGTAAACCAGCCCAGCAGGTGCCTCGAAGTCCCACGGCCAGCAGCAGCACCACCAGCAAGCTGGGACATTTTATAACCGCCGAGCAAATGAAAAGATTGCGCTACTCCATACACCTGAGGTAGAATCGGTTTTTCTAAAGATTTTTATTTTAAATTAATATGTAAATCCTTGTTTTTAGATTCCAAACTTCCCGTTCTGGACGCTTATCCCTGCACACGGACATCCGTTTGCTGATCTCACGACGCACCGACTGCGATACGGCGGCTGCCCATGCCAAGGGCATACTGGAGGCACCCAATGAGCTGGTCACGGATACTTTAATGCCGGCAGAGCCGCGTTATAGTGCCCGGCAGGAGAGCACGGGCAGCAGGATTTAGTAGCTACTGCAGGCGCTGGGCGGCACCACCATTGAGCTGCTGCGTCGCCTATGCAAGCAGCTGCAGGACAAGTGGCAGCAGCAGCAGCAGAGGGAGTGGCCCAGATATCAGTTGTAGGAGGAGAAGGAGGGGAGAAGCGGCAGGCTGAAGGGGAAGCAGAAGAAGAGGATTCAGAGGAGAAGAAAGCCAAGAAGGAGGATACAAACCCGGATGGCAGGAGGCGAAACAAACTCCTGTACTCCCAGCTGCTTTACTAGTTATTGTTTAAACTATTAACTAAGCTTAGTTTCTTTCAAATTCCCTTTTTTTTTGGTATTTCATTTGTTTAGGTATTTTTTTGAATTTATTGAAATTTCTTTTCGTAAGAAAAACGTTGAAAAAGCAATTGAAATCAGAAATCAGCAAGGAAACAGCTATCTGTAGATGTTTCCGCATCTTTTTGGGGGTCCAGACTTTGAGGAGAAGGATAATAAGAAGCGAGCAATACTATAAATGTGCGATATATATAAATATATAACATATATATATTTATGTACCATATATATACGTTTAATCAACAATTTTAACAAGCAAATTTTGTGTGTGAAAAAGAAGTTGGGAAAATCGTAGTATTTAGGCAAGGAAAAGGCAAAGAAAAGTGAAAAGCGGATGTTGAAGGATATATATTATAGGATGTATGCGCTCATATCGATCGTTGTTGTTAGTAGTAAGTGAGTTTGAGAAAGAGTTTTAAAGTTGATTCATTTTGCTTTAATTTCCGTTTCCGGTTTCTTCAGAGAGAGTGTCTAATTAAAGCGTGCCTGTGATACGATATGAGCTGCATTCTAATAGATTTTTTCTTTCTCCTTAAGTTATTCATAAATTAATTTCCTTCATTTTTGTTTTTGCAATCGAGCGCTTGCAATGTGTAACTTCAATAAATACCAATCTAGATGTGTTGAAAAACTCCCTTGACCCTGCAGACGCGACTCTTTCTTATATTTTCCAATTGATACCTGAAACTATATATATTTAACTATATATTGTGTACTACAAGCTATTAACAAATTTTCAATCTATAGGTGGTATGAGAAATTTAACAATTAGAAAATAAAAATAAGAAAATAAAACAAAAAAAAGAAGAAAAACCAACGCTAAAAAAGTAAAATAGAGCGAAAACAATAAAGCAAAATCAATACACTTTACTTTGTTCAATTTGTTTTTAAGTAGAGAGCTTAATGTGCGCTGTCAATAGCAATTATATTATATGTGTAACAAATAACACCAATATACAAATACAAAATGATTCAATTAATCAAGGGAACAAGTGTTTATTTTTAAATGATTAAGGGATGAATAGTTTTATAGATTTTAATTTATTTGCTAAAAGTATTGTAATTTATTAATTACTTAATAGAGCTTATTCAATTTTATTTAAAACTTTAATTCAATTTTTTCATTACATCGTTTTTTAAAATTACCTTTTTTTGCTTTAGATATAATTTAATTTAATTTAATAATTTTTTCCTATATTTTTTTTTATTTTCATAAATTTCTCATTTTCGAATGTTTTTAATTTAAAAACCTTTAAATTTTTGTAAACAAATTACCAAAAACCTACGCTATTATATGCTAGATCCAGAAATATTTTTAAATTTCAATCAAAAACAACATTTATTTAGAAATTTGCAGCACGTCTTAAGTTTTTAAAATTGAAATAATTATTTTCATAAAAAATACCAAGAAAACATACTACAATTTATAGCACAATAGTTGCCATAATTTATAGCACACCCAACAGCTGATCAAAGAAAGTTTTAGGGTATTTCTTATTAGCCTGCCGGCAGTCTCCAGCCGCCTGGTCACACTGGCATGGAAATTACCTAATTTTTTTGTTAAAATGCGTTCCACCTTGTTTTCCGGCGCCTCGCGGCTCTTGAGATATAACCGGAATGGCCAGTTTCTGACTCGAACGAAGAGCACCAAGGCCACCTCCACCAGCTTGGACCAGCAGCAGCAGGATGCGGCGGCCAGGAGCGACGGCGGAAGGCCGGAGTCCGTAGAGGAGTCCCAAGAGGAGCAGCAGAAATTGCCCACCCGGGAGCCGCTGGTCAAGAACTTCTTCATCGGTGTGGTGGACAAGGAACTGCTGGCCTACCCAGAGGTGATCCAGCGCGAGGAAATGGCCCAGCTGCAGAATTCTCTGCTGCCGCTGAAGAATTACTTTGAGGAGCAGCGGGAAGCGGCGGCGGAGCAGCAAAAGCCCACGGAGATCTACCGGCAGCTGGGACTCTACGGCCTGAATGCCCCCACAGACTACGAGGGCAAGGGTTACGGCTGGAGCGCCAGTTTGATGGCCAGTGAACCGGATTCGACGGACACAAATGCATCTCTCAGCCTGCAGTCACACCGCGTCGTGGTGGATCTCCTCAAGGAGCTGGGCACTTCCCAGCAGCAGCAGCGTTACTTGCAGGACCTGGCCACTGGGGCCCTGATAGCCACCGAAGCCATCTACGAGTACTCCCCGCCCGAAGAGGATTACTTCAGCACCAAGGCGGAGTTCCTGCCCGAAACGGGCAAGTGGCGGCTCAACGGGGAGAAAGCCTTCGTGGTCTGTACACCTGGAGAACGGCAATTGTTCCTGGTCCTGGCCCAGACACAACAGCCAAATGTCCCTGGAGCCGTAGGCCGGGGAACCACCATTTTCCTGGTCGATTCCCAGCAGGAGGGTGTGCGTCTGGGCGAGAAACATGCCACCTTTGGCTGCCGCCAGGCGGACATAAGAAGGATACACTTTGACCAGGTGCAACTGGGCGAGGAACAGGTGGTGGGCATTGCCCACGATGGCAATCGCTACTCGGAGCAGTTGGTGAGATCTTCCAGGCTGAGAGGCAGCCTGGCAGGAGTGTCCCTAGCCAAGAAGCTGTTGAATGAACTGGCCCAGTACACGGTGACCACCAGTCAGTGTGGCGTGCAGCTCAAGTAAGTGGAAGGAGATTCTTCCGGATTAAAGCAAGCTTATGATATATATCTCTCTCCCACAGGGACTTGGAGCTCACCCGCGTGCACTTGTCCCGCGCCGCCTGCTCTGTCTATGCCATGGAGAGCATGCTCTACTTGACTGCCGGCCTGCTGGACGAGTTCCGTTCCCAAGATGTGACCCTGGAGAGTGCCATTACCAAGTTCTTTACCCTGCGGCAGCTGTATGAGATTGCCAACCAGAATCTGGGTCTGGTGGGGCCCAGGAGCCTGCTCAGTGGTGAGGCCACGGAGCTGGGACTCCGGGATGCCGCTCAGCTGTGCACGCAGGGTGAATCCTTGGACACTTTGGGCATGTTCATTGCCCTCACGGGGTTGCAATATGCGGGGGTGAGTTTAGTTTTGAAAATCTTTTAAAATCCAGTTTACAATTCCCAACTTTCCTCCCCCACAGCAAGCCATGAATGCCGGTGTACGCAAGTCCAGGAATCCTCTCTTCCATCCGGGACACATCTTTGGCAAATTCCTGGACACCAACAGCATAGACAACCCAAAGACCAAGATGCAGCTGGGCGAGCATGTTCATCCCTCGCTGGAAGCTGCTGCCCAGTGCATTGAGCATTCGGTGGCTCGTCTCCAGATGGCCGTAGAGCTGATGTTCACCCGCCATGGCAATGCGGTGGTGGAGCGTCAGAGCGAGATGCAACGCCTGGCGGAGGTGGCCACCACCATCTATGCCATGTGGGCCAGTACCGCCCGAGCGTCGCGTTCTTATTGCATAGGCCTGCCGCTGGCGGATCATGAAATGCTGACGGCCACGGCTATATGTTCCCAGGGCAAGGATCGGGTTCACACTCTGTGCACGGAGATCTTTGGCGGTAATTTCGTTAACAATGACAACAACCTTGTGCGTCTCTCCAAGCAGCTGGCCAAGAGCAAGGGCTACTTTCCAGTACATCCGCTCACGTTTAACTTTTAAGTTTTAAGACTATGAAAGCCTTTATCATTAAAAGTAAATAATTGTTATTGATATTATGGAGTTTAGTTGCGAAAATGGGAGGTTTTTAAATTAAATAAATGAAATGAACTTTATTTTTTGGTAATTTGAAAGATAATATACATATGTAAGTATGTGTGCTGTCGCGCCTCTTTGTGCTTACGTATGGGTACCTCGTACCCAAAAATAATTTTTATTCGAATTTTTGTTTGTTTTTCTTTTTTTCTCATTTATGATATTGTTAATTTTATGTTTGTCTTATAGTCTTGTGACTTAAAATAATAACATCAAATTCTAGTAACTTCATTGTATTCT